>JAAGKR010000840.1:0-35792 GCA_011419295.1 Clarias macrocephalus | reverse complement strand
AGAAAGAAAGAAAGAAAGAAAGAAAGAAAGAAAGCAAAGAACGTTATTCTATCTTATTACATCTTCATTATAAAAAAAAGGCGGAAAAGACTTCAAATCACAGATAAGGCGAATGTTGGGGAAAAAGTATGGCAAACATGCTCGCTCGCTCTCTCTTTCTGTGTGTGTGTGTGTGTGTGTGTGTGTGTGTGTGTGTGTGTGTGTGTGTGTGTGTGTGTGTGTGTGTGAATAGTCACAAAAACACAAAGACCCTCATTGAGGCGCAGCAAAGGGAAGCTGCACCTGCTGGGAAAAGAAACAAGGACACACACACACACACAAAAAAAAGTCTTTTCAAACTACACAAAGATGTCTGCTATTTCTCTCCAACACAGAGAATCTTCTGGAATATTGTCAGAATAACGCTTTCATTTAAGAAGCAGGCCGGCATCCAATCTAAATCACACAGCTCTTATACTGTATAGGTGACTAAAGGTTGGATTATATTTGCTTTTAATTAAGCAAAGGTGTGCACCAGATGAATGCTGTGAGTCCTGCGATCATTTAAAACACCGCTTGTGGACGTCCTCAGAAAATAACATGACGCATCCAACAACGGCGAAAATAACAGGAGCGGCATGAACACCAAGAGACGCTGTGCACACAGGTGAATAAACAAACCATGTCTGTCCCATATGTATATACTGTTCTATACTGTTATCCAGTGCGTAGATAATGTAAGTAAAGACTTGAGTGTCTTTGATTGATCGATTGATTGATTACTGCAGGGATTAATGTACAGTTAAGGGGGCACGGTGGTGTAGCAGTTAGCATGGTCGCCTTGCACCTCCAGGCTTCGTGTTCGTTCCCGGTCGAGTCTGTGTGCATGGAGTCTGCATGTTCATCCCGTGCTTGGTGGGTTTCCTCCGGGTACTCCGGTTTCCTCCAACAGTCCAAAGACATGTAGATTAGGCTAATTGGCATTCCCACAGGTGAACAAATCATGAATCATGAGTGTGATCAGAGGTCAATTTTAATGCTGAGCATAAAAATGTGTTGTAGAAACCAGATCTATGTTTAATAGTGACTATAAGAGCATTTCCATACAAACTCACAGGATTGGGACTAAACAGCCATGTGTCCATAAGAAAATCACTTTATACTAATCAGAAAATAAGCACGTAAATTTGCTATGGAGCATAAAGATTGGAGTAATGAAAAAACGTCATGGGGTCAGTGGTTAAGGCATTGGACTACGGTTCGGAAGGTCCAAAGTTTAAAACCCCATGATCACCAAGTTGCCACTGTTGGGTCCTTGAGCAAGGCCCGTAACCCTCAACTGCTCAGATGAAGTCGCTCTGGATAAGGGCGTCTGCCAAATGCCATAAATGTAAATGTAAATGTCATGTGACCTGATGAGTCCAGATTGAGTCTGTTCCAGAGTGATGGGCGTGTCAGGATAAGAAGGGAAGCGCATGAAGTGATGCACCCATCATGCATAGTGTCCACTGTACAAGCCTCTGGAGACAGTGTTATGATCTGGGTTTGCTTCAGTCGCTCATGTCTAGACTCAGCTATGTTATGTGGCAATAAAATGAAGTCCTGCTGACCACCTGAATGTACTGAATCACCAGTACATCACATCTATGGAGTTTTTCTCTCCTGATGGCACGGGTATAATCCAGGACTCAGCTTATGAAAGAGCGGTTCTGGAAGCACGAGGAATCGTTTTCACACGAGCTATAGTCCCGCCCCACTGAAAGTCTTCTCAACAACACAAGATCTTTATGTAATAAATAAATTAAGCTATTTCAAAGATTAACATATTTCTTTAGATCTCATTAACACTAGAAAGCAACATGTCCTGATAAGGCTCACTGCAGCACATCCTCTGTGTTCAGAGACAACAAAACCTGTTCATCATTTCAACGGCGCAATAAAGTTCATCACAAGGCCAATTTTTCACGACCGGATGAGCAGGGTCAACACGATAATATGTGAGACTGAGAGAGAAGAGGAAACCAACGAAAAGGTTCAAAGGTCTTGTCCGAATTGCTAGGTATTAATGTTTGAGAGGCAGATGCATATTATCAGCAGAGTTTAATCAGCAGCTCATATTAAAGAGAGCAAACACGAGCTAAACATGGCTGCTGGTGATAAACATGTGCTGATAATAAATTTGGTTCTAAAAATATCGGCAAAAAATTTGATCATGGATTGTCATATGTCAATCCATGTCAATCGTGTTTTGTTGTTGTTAGGAGTATAATCTAATCATAATTCAGGAGGATGTGTGCCGATAGATTAAGAGAGTGGTTCCCAACATTGGTCCCTACGCACTTTTGTGGTTTCCCTGCCTTGATGCACCAGAAAAGATTCTTCAGAAAAGATTCTTAATAAGCGGATGAGGAATATTGAATGCACTGGAGAAGAGAAAAAACTAAAAATTTGAAAGGCATGTGGTCATCCAAGACCAGAGTTGGACACCACTGAATTAAGGTGTACCACAGGGTTACTGCTGAGACCTTAAAAGTTTAGAAACATAAGCACACGAGAGTGGACAAATCATAAATGTATCATCGAACTGCACAAGGGAAGTAAAAGCTCCAGGGTAGTGTATTGCTCAGTGCCATGGTTTTGAAGAGCGGATAGCGCTGTTCTCCGAGTGTATTACTCCGCCCCCAACGGTGCGTGAGCGAGCAGATCGAAAAGATGCGGTCGAAAAGATGTGGTTCAGAGGAAACATGTGATATTCTTCGGGCCTCCTGGCTGAGTGGTAGTAGTAGCCTTAATGTGGAGGCCCCTAGTGATGGGGAGAAATTGGACACGACTAAATTAGGGAGAAAATCGGGGAAAAATCCAAAAAAAAAAAAAGTATTGAGAGAATGGAGCGAGCTGAAAAGATGGCAGTTCTTTTAACCTGAATCGTTCAACCATCGTCTCGATTCTAAAGAACACTGAACTGTAATATACTGTGTATATCCAATTGTGTTAGTAACTACTAACACTGTTTGGTGGACTTGCGAACAAACTGGAGTTACAAACGAGGTCTCGGAACGAAACTTGTTCGTATGTAGGGGAATTACTGTGTTTTAAAGGAATTTAACCATTTTATTTAGTTTTTCCCAAACAACTTTAAAGTGGGAATCGATTCTGAATTCATCGACTCAAATTGGACAATAAAGGAAGATAAAACTACATAATCAATTTAATCACACAGCTCTAACATTAATACAGGCTAATAAAAAGGTTTATGTATTTTTCCTCTTGTGAAAAACTTGTAGCATGTAGCATGTCATGTTTACACCATAATCTCTTTATGTGTTTTTTATTCAAGCAAAAATCGATTGCTGTGCTGCACAATATGATCAATATAGCTATAACCATTTTATTTTTCTTACCTGAAGCATTCATCTCCTACGGCAGTCTTAGGCCAGTAAAAAATTTTTTTTAGCTCTTCAGTATGAAACAAAGTAAACTTTTTGCACTTTTTGACTGGCATAGGACTCGCACCATCCTCGTCTTCTGACTCACTTCCCACTTCTAAGTCGCATATTGTTGAATAAGCACATGTGCATTATTAAAAACCACTGAGGTCAGCAGCTAGCCAAAGTGACCAAAGAATAAACGCTGTATAGACGTTGCTAAGCTATGTAGCCTCAACATTAAAATAACCATTACGAATGTATGCGGTTTATCAAGAGTAACAGCCAAAACACTGAAACACTGTAGTGGACTAGTGCAGTCCTCATCCTAATTGGCAACTAGGTTTATATACAGTAGCTTGTGAGATTGTTAGGAAATAAAACATTTAATGTCCTAAATGTGAAATGCGATAAGAAAAAAAAAAAAAAAAAAAAACTGTCCTGACCAAACCGGGACATGTGGCACAGGTACAAATTTTGTCTTTGCGTCTTCATGTTGTATAAGGCGTCTCCGAGTGTTACATTTCTCTTAAAAGACTCACAGAGACAGGGAGCGCTCACAGTGACGTCAGCAGCCTGAGAAAATAAAAGCAGGGATGGAGAGAGACAAAGAGCTAAACATAAAGAACCAGACAGACACCTCCATTAAACTCGGCAAGAACATCTATAAAGCAGAGAGAGAAAGCGGGACAGAGTGAGAGAAAGGGAGAAAGCAAGTGTACGTAAGAGACAGAGACAGAGAGGGAGATTTTGCTGAATGAACTTGAATGAAAGGACAGATGGGGCAAATTTTATAAAAAATATTGAGATGTTCTTGTAAGTTTTAACTAATGTGTGGGAGAAGGGGGAGAGTGTGCGTGCGTGCGTGTGTGTGTGTGAGAGAGAGAGAGAGAGAGAGAGAGAGAGAGAGAGAGAGAGAGAGAGAGAACTGTGAAGCTGAAGAGCAGAAATGCATGGCCTTGTATGAATGGCCTTCGTATCTGAATGCAGGCAATCAAGCAATCAGGGGAAACAGATAAAAGGAGAGAAATCATCATGGCTCAGGTTTACTACCTCGACTGAACCACTGAATCATGAACAGCTGCACTGTTGCCAACCATTTACATGACTTCTACAGCATGACTACCTTGTGAAAATATTTAAATATTGACCGCACAGCACCAACAGAAAGAGCTTTAACAATCCCATCTAAGACTAAAGATCTCTATTCGAGATCATAGACAAAAATGCTCACAGTTCACCGGACCATACACACACAACCTGATCAAGACGTCACATCCGTTAACCATAACTGTATGACCTTTTAAGTGCTGTAAGTTGTGAGCTGGGGCCTTCATGGATCAGAAGGTCCCAAAGATGGCAGACTAAAAGCCAGGTCAACACCTTTGCCGTGTTCCTTAAACCGTTCATGAATGATGTTTGCAGTATTAGGGAATACCGTTTCCATGAAAAGGTGTACTCGGCCTGTAAAAGTGTTTTGGTAGGTGGTACGTGCCATCCACAAGAAACACTGACATGAATGCTAAGACTCGAGGTTTTTTTAGCAGCATCACATCATCTCCGCCAGCTGGCCTTCTGGTGCCATTTCTTCCCCGGGTACAGTAAGCGACGCACATGAAACCAGGTTGTCCACATGATGTAAAAGAAGATGTGATCCATCAGACCAAATCACCTTCCTGGTCCAGTTCTGATGCTCACATGCCCACAATCTGCGATATACAACAAACTGTGATGCGCTGTGTGTTCTGAAATCGTTCCTATCAAATTCTCAGCTGTAATATTCTCAAAAGCATTGTGCTATACTGCATTGCCGCTCTTTTGTAGGATCGGAAAAGCCAAACTAGACAAACCTTCCCTAATACATTAATAACAGAACATGACCGTGTCACTGATTCACTGTTTTTTTTTTTTTTTTTTTGTAGGTCCTGACCACTCCACACCAGGAAAACCCCACAAGAGCTGCAGGTCTGGAGATGCTCCACCACCGTCCTCTGGACATCGCAATGTTGCCCTGGGTCACAGACACTCAGCTCCTTACGTTTGCCCATTTTCCCTGCTTCCAACACACCAATTTCAAGAACAGACGGCCCAATGTATTCCCTTGACAGGTGGCGGTTTAATGGTTATTCACTTCACCTGCATCATGTGGTTTTAATGTTATGGCTGATCGTTGTGTAGTATTTAAAGATAAGATACATGTTACTGGATTTTATACTTTGATGTTGGTGATGGAGAACATTTACAAGAATGATTAAATCGGGATGATATCAGGCAGATATTCAATTGCATTTTTCATCCTGATGCGTTTATTGGTTCCATCTGAAAAATCAAATGTATCAGATATTTTATGGGAAAGAACGCAGACCGGGTAACGCTAGACAGCGTATTTACACAAACTGCGTCAGTCAAGTGATTTGTTTGTAAAGTCGCTCATGCTGACTGAACAAACACAACAGGATCACAGCCCGTGAGAACGCGCGATTCTGTGGGTCAGTGATACAATAACAAACTTCAGTCATGTCACTCAGGCTTAAAAAGAGGCAGGAGCCAAAGCCCTCGGGTGAATTCTGGAACAAACAAAAGCACCCCACATCCCATCACACTACACAGCCTCCACAAACAGTGTGCTGAAGTGGGGAGTGGAGATCTGCCAAAGGAAACAGCCATGTGCAATCATGATGCAAAAATACCATCGAAAGATGTTTTCCTAGTATAAGATGTGCATGTGTGTGTGCGCGTGTGTGTGTGTGTGTGTGTGGGTTGTGATATTGACTAATACACAAACCCTGTCCCAAAGGGAGGGGGGAAATGTTGGAACATATTTTGCATACTCTTCAAGACTCCAAGACCACAGAGCGAAATGCAAGTCAGTTATTTAACAAACAAACAAACAAACAAACAAACAAATAACACAAAAATAACAACACACAAATAAAAATAATAAACCAACCAACATAAATAAATAAAAGCAAAAAAAAAAAGGGAATGATGGGCTGAATGGACAGAGGGATGAGAAAGATCTAATGAAGAGAAAAAACGAAGAAAGGAAGGATGGAACAGAGGAAGAACAAGACAGGAAGAAATGGATGAACAGATGGAGCAATTGATGGAAAGCAATTGATGGAGAGAAAAGTGAAAGAAGAAAAATAGAAGACAGTACAGATGAATGAAATAACGGGGAAAGGAAGGAAATGGATAGACAGATGCATTAGAAAGAAGGAAAGAAAGACAAATCAATAGACAAAGGAAAGAAAGAGCAGGATAGAGAGAGAGAGAGAGAGAGAGAGAGAGAGAGACTGGGGAGAAATACATATAGAACAGATGGAATGAAAGAAAGAAAACGGGGGGGGGGAGGTCAGGGTTGAATTACATCATGTTTATCAGACAGAAAAGGAAGTCACTTGGCGTGGCACGTGGCTGACATGTTCTCCACCCAAAACACACACACAAACAAATACACACACACAGACACACACACACAAACCTGAAAAGTCCTAGCAATGTTCATATTCTCTCTAATTAAAAATATAAAGTAAAAAAAAGACATACATACTGTAAATCAGATTTTCAGCACACATGCGCACACACACACACCTGCACGTGTGTAAACACGGCTCTGTCTGCGTGCCTGATATGAAACAGTAAGAAGGAGAGAAATGGAAGGAGAGCAGTGCAGTGAGGGTGTAACGGCAGAGAACGCACAGCTCAGCACCGACGCCAAAACCACATCCCTCCCACACACTCTCTCCATCAGTGCGGCCACGGGCCACATCTGTGAGCGGAGCCGTGTGACCACGCAGGCCAAGCGCAGGCCAAGCGCAGAGCCAACAGGGCCACCGAGCTGCACGCTGGAAAAATAATTAGGCGCAAAGAACGTGAGATGCATTTAAAAAGCCCCTCACCAATAACGCTCATGCAGTCGCGCACCCGCGCGCACAAACACACACACACCTCAGCTATTTACAGCATCAACAGCCCAAGCAAAGCTTTTTATTATTACTGTTTATATGTTTATGTTCGACTACAGGAAGTAACGCAACATATCGCATAACAAACTACAACTGCACTCCTTTAAGCTTAATCATCTAGAGAGAGAGAGAGAGAGAGAGAGAGAGAAGAGAGAGAGAGAGAGAGAGAGAGAGAGGGGAAAGTAAGATGTATATATAAATAGCAGGAGGAAACAAGAAAGAAAAGGAAATATTGTCATGTTAGAAACAAATAGAAACGAAAGGAAGATGTATGTAGAAATAGCAATGGGAAAAAGAAGAAAGGAACGAAGAAAAAACAGAATTCTGTTCTTTCCTCTAAATAGAGAGAAAGAAAGAAAGAAAGAAAGAAAGAAAGAAAGAAAGGATAAAGTACTTGCAAATAGCAGAAGATGAAGAAAGATTAAAATTTTTATTAAGAAGATGTAAATACGGGTAGAAGGAAAAAGAAATAAATATTAACAGAAGATACAAAGAAAGAAAGGAAGAAAGAAAGAAAGAAAGAAAGGAAGAAAGAAAGAAAGAAAGAAAGAAAGAAAGAAAGAAAGAAAGAAAGAAAGAAAAAGAAAAAAGATGCATGTATAAATAGCTACAGGAAAAAAGGAAGAAAGGAAAGGGAAAATGTTAAACGGGCAGATGAAAATAAGAAAAGAAGGAAAAAGAAATTAATTCTGTTCTTTCCTCTAAAGAGAAACAAAGCAGGAAAGAAAAGGATGCATGTACAGAGAAAATAAAGAAAAGAAAGATTTACATTTTTAATAAAAAGATGATGATAGATAATACACAGATAGAAGATGAAAGAAAGTAAGAAAGAATTTTAACATGAGCAGGTTAACTTTAAGGAATTAAAGGTTAAATTTAAGGAATGTTGAAGGTATAAATAAAGAAACATCTGTAAATAGGCCGGTGATGAACATCAGATTGACCAACAGAAGAAAGTGTGTGTGTGTGTGTGTGTGTGTGTGTGTGTGTGTGTGTGTGTGTGTGTGTGTGTGTGTGTGTGTGTGTGTGTGCGCACGCACACAGAGTCAGACTCGGATGTCCACTCGAGTGATACAGCAGCATCTGCAGTTTAATAAAGTGGAGTGTTTGATGATCGCTACGCACGGCCATCTGCTCTGTGTGTTTCAGATCGGACACTCGCTCTTCACCTCTCCTGCACTCGCAATCGTTCTCTCTTCACCTTTCACCGTTTCTCCTCTAATGGAGTCTGAGCTCAGCCCATCACGAACAGATCTTTACTGTCGAGTAAATAAAGTCTCAAATCCCAAATCTTCAGCATGATGCACAACACACTCAAGATAAAATGTGATTAAAAAATAAAAAAAAACATCAGACTATCATTTAAAACACACACAAAAGTCAACTAAATACATGAAAAAGCTAAACGACATGATCGGAGTACGCTCAGTTAACCGGAAAGCCAAACTTGCACTCTGTACATCATAAGACTGTCTAAAATCAGACCTGAAACCATTACAGTCTTTCAGAGATGTCCAAATTTGTGGTACGATGTTTTTAGCATGCACTCAGCACCATTTCCTTTTTCTCCTCAGGGACTATTAGGCTTTAATGAAACAGAAAAAGGGGATGTTGTTACAGCTCCCTAAACAGACAGACAGACAGAAAGAGCGAGCGAGAGAGAGCGCGAGAGAGAGACTTTGCACAGGAAATTTCTTCCACCCTCATAAAAAGACATCAGTGATATCCTTAGGAAATACAGACAATAGTAATGTCACTACACCATAGTGGGGTCATTTAGAGGGAACTCCCAGCAGTGTGTGTGTGTGTGTGTGTGTGTGTGCGCGCATGTGTGTGTGTGTGTGTGTGTGCGCATGTGTGTGTGTGTGTGTGTGTGTGTGAAGTGAAAGGGGAAAGAGACACAGAAAGAGAGAGAGACCAAAAGACTGACTTACAGTATATAAACATCAATATGTATTCCCATATATGTGTGTGGCGGCCTGGGAAAACTCTACGCATGGTGCAATTTTGACATTTTCTACTATTTATAGCTCTGAAAACGACAGACTTTATGTTTCGGTCTTTCGTACATTATGTGTCGCAAGAAGTTGTTCTATTGTAGCTTTTTAAAATTCACTTACATTGAAATTTTTTTTTAAAACATTTACTAGTACAGTCCTGAGAGTAAAAACTCCCTTTATTTATTGCACTTATCCCAGTGTTTCACTAGTGCTTGGATACCATCTGGGTAAAACGTTTTTTCAGTATGCCAGAACAATGATCTGACTGCCTGCTTTCTGTCTGAAGCGCTGGCATCCCAGGAACTCCTTTAACGGCCCAAATGTGTAGAAATGACTTGGAGTAAGGTCCAAGGACTTTACAGGGGATGTGGTGATAACTCCCAACCGAGTTCCTGCAATGTGTAAGTGGCGTTGGTGAATGCTTGTGTGTACAGTGACAAATTATCCGTCAAGTTTCGTGGATCAGGTGTTCCACTCTCTGAATGTTCACGGGAACGACTGCAGCGGAGCCTGGGGTTCTTTAAAATGTTTGCACTTCTGTAAATGTCAATAGCTTTTAAATCTTCCACCCATCCATCTATCCAACTAGGAACCTCTGTAGTCCTCTGTAACTAGGGACCATGGAGGCCAACGATGACCACCGTATTTATTCCCATTTTGTACGACTGTGTTAGGACCTCCAGTCAACATTGCACACATCACATGCACACACACACACTACCTGCAATTTGTGAACGCCAAATAGCCTAATCTGCATGTCTTTGAGCTGCGGGAGGAAAGCGAAGAACCCTGGAGGAAATCCACCAAGCACATCTACTTTCACTGCGAGATGATGAAGAATTTTAAATGTTTACGACAGGAAATGAGTTCTCTGCTCAAATCTCTGCATCGTTGTCTCATCATCCGAGTTAAAAAAAACAACTCACAATTTTTTTTTTTATAAATGAGCATGGCCAGATATACACAACATGGGAACTGGGAAATTCCCATAAGAGCTGCAGTTTTGAAGTTGAACCCAGTCGTTTATCCATCCAATTCGGCCCTTTTTCAGTACAGTTTCAATACTTCGTTACAATGACAGTTGGAAGTGGGTGGGATATATTGGGCAGCAAGTGATCCTTTTCCCCTGCAGTTGATGTGTTGGAAACAAATACAAGAATTTAAGCAACTTTGAATTGTGATTGCTAGGGCACTGGTTCAGAACAATTTCAAATTATCGGGTCTCGTGTGATGTTCCTAGGCTGCAGTGGACAGGACCTAGGAAAAGTGCGGCAAGGAAGGAAAACCTGTGAACCCGAGACAGGGTCATGATCGGCCAAGACAGTGAGAAGTAGAGGCTGGACCATGCTGCCTAATCCAATAAAAGCGCTAGTGTAGATCAGATTGTTTTCTTTGCTGCTACTTACAAGTAACGTTTACTGTTTCTCCTCCCACTACCTCAACTCAAACCTCAATTACCTCATCATCACAAAGTATTGGAAAGTGTCATGTTGTCGCGTTGTCACTTTGTCGCTCGTTTGCACATTTGCACGTGCACTTTATGTGGTCTCTTTTGTACAGGACTTGTATAATCTATATCTTGTCTCAGATAGTAAGCTAATTAGGTTTCTTAGCTAGTTAGTTTTGTTCATTTATGTTGTATGTACACCTCAGTCCTGGAGGAATGTTGTTTCTTTTCACTGTGTACTAAACTGTATATGCTTAAAATGACAATAAAAGCCTACGTGACATTGCTGAAAATGTTAATTCTTTTTTTGAAATTATGTAATCAGCCAGACAAAATAATAAAATAATGTACAAATTCTGACATTTCCAAATAGTAAAATAAATTAAATGAATAAAACTAAATATATTTACAAAATAGCAGATTAAGGAATAAGAAACACAAATTTCCTAATCTCTATTTTTTCACAACATAAAGCTTTTGAAATAATATCCCTACTGTAGGTAACATATGTATGTTTGAACAGTGTAACTATTTCCTGTGTAACATTTACTGTATTTTCAGTTGCCCTGCAAATGACTCAGCAGAAATTAAATAACATTAGAACATGTGTACAAAAGTCTCACTTAACCATAAACTGGGTCCAGCAGAACAAATGTAAGAAACTTATATTTTTGAGCCTCTAGCTTATTTGCTAATAATACAAGTTAACATTGCAATATTAAATTAAAAAACGAACCACGACATATTTCCTTTGCTGTCTACCACGGCTGAAGATTTTGTTTTAACATGACATGTGTTTATTGTTATGGCGGCTGATTGGTCAAACGGAATGATGTGATTATTGTTGCTACATCTGATTGGTGAAACACAATCATGTGGTACGTAGATCCACTGGCTGCATTTCTTTGACAAAAATAAAGAATAATGTGTAGAATAAATGGTAGAAAAGGAACGAGTCGAGTGTAGCGGAGTAAGAGTAGCGTTTCTTCTTTGCAAATCTACTCAAGTAAAAGTAAAAAGTATGGTGCAGTAAAACTACTCGGGGAAGTAATTTTTTTTTCAAAAAGTAAATGTAACGGAGTAAATTTAAGTCGTTACTCCCCACCTCTGCTGATCTGTGTATGGTCTATAGTACACATGGTAAATGAAAAGTATAAAATTTAAATTTTAACCAAATCCATTCATAAATACCTGATCATCTTGCCACGACAAGCCACGATGTTGAAACTCAGAGCAAAAAGCTTAAAAGTGAAAACAGGCCTTTGGAAAGCAGCCTAAATAAATATATATAAATAAATTTGCATCTTGTTTAAAAAGAAGAACAAACATTTATATTTTCCTTTTAATAAAGTTGTCCGTGTGCTGACTCCTGTAGTGAGATGTTAGATTAAACAAACAGATGATAACATCTGTGTAAATTGAAATACTCACTATACAAGTCAGGCGCTCACCCTGAAGTTAAGGTGTGGTTTTTGTTTTTGTTGTTGTTGTTTTTTTTTTTTTTTAAGAGTTCCAGGTTCCTCAGAACTGAACAGTGAGCTCACGACCTGAAGAGAAAAGGAAAAGAAAGCTCATGAAATGTTACTCCAGCTTTGGGGTTTCAAAGCGTTTTACACAGATGTGCTGAACGGATCGATCAGATCAGTTTCATTTTTAGTCACTGTATACATTTTCCTATACATTGTCTTTAGTGTCTCACACACACACACACACACACACACACACACACACACACACACACACACACACACACACACACACACACACACACAGATAAATGTATCAATAATTAGCTGACTCACCCACATTAGTGTGTGTGTGTGTTTGTGTATATAAAGCTTTCTTGTCCATCTCAAGTATATGCACTGTACAGTAAGTGAAAATTAGCTACTCTAAGTGAGCGAGTGCAAAATTAATGGCTAGTAATTTTGAACAAAACTTAACTCTGCTCTTGCTGCTTCGATTAACGGAAGTGCACTTCAGTTTGAATTTAACATTCATGTTTGTCCCATGGTGTCCCCATAGTCCAAAGACATGCACAGTAGGTTGATAGGTGAAGGATACGGAGGAAAATGGATGGATAGATGGATGCCTTTACAGTGTCCCAGGAGGACAAATCATCTCTCCTCTGTAGGTGTATTCTTTTTCCTGTGTACACTATCTCCTGTGTATCCGAGTATGCTCCAGAGGGGCAAAGCATCTCTCCTGTACGCGAAAACGCTTTATCCTGTGTACAAGTACATCTATTCATGTATACGAGTAAGCTTTTTTCCTGTGCACAAGTACGCTTTTTCACCATATAGGACTAAGCTTTTCCTGTGTATGAATACGAGTTTTCCTGTGTATTTGAGTTTTCCTGTGTATTTACCCTGCAGAAGGGTAAAGTATCTGAAAAACATACTAGGGGTACACAGGGGATACTCGTACTTTGGAAAAAGCATACTCATTCACAGAAGAGATCCTTTACCCTTCTGGACCACCGTATGGGTGGATGAATGAATGGGGACATGGACGAAGTGATGAGTAGTCAAATAATCTTAATACGGGTATGATCATAATTTAGTCATCAGAGTCATTAATCAAAAGAATTGTATAAATAATGTTCATATTACATCTAACTGTAATTTTAATAAAAACAGGAAATATTATGTTAATCCACCTGGAAGGGTAGAACAAAGCAAGGTTTAAAAAAAAAATTGAAACTTGAACAGCTTGAACAAATGAACATGAAGATAATTAAGGTCCATTATTTAAAAAAAAAAATTTTTTTAAGTTGTTCATCCCTGTCATTATATTCTTTTATTTTGGAAAGTGTTCCTGAGTGCAAAAAGTTTGAGAAGACTGTGCTGGAAAAGGTAAAAAAAAATAACAATCTTAGCTTAAAAATGTGTGTTCAGTATTTATGTATTAATTGTTTTGTTTTTTTTACTTAGCTAAATCAGAAAAATGCCAAACTGATAATTTCAAAATATGATTATCCTGATCATAGAAGACATCACGGAAAATCAAGAAACGCTAATAGTGTTCATTTTTCAGTGTTCTTTGTGAGCAAAATATGAATTAAGAACGTTCAAGATCCACATGCAACAATGCTACTGTATTTGTATCTGGAGTGGAATAGTCTGTTGAGGTATTAAAAAAAAATGCATTACCTGAGGGGTATTTCAGCTGAAGTATTAACACACACACACACACACACATACACACACATACACACACATACACACACATACACACACATACACACACACAACACACACACATACACACACTACACACACACATACACACACATACACACACATACACACACATACACACACATCACACACACACACGCGCGCGCGCGCACACACTTTGGGGGAGGTCTGAGACCTGTGTTAACTTGTTGAAGAAGTAGTAAAACGTAGGACTTTTGAATGCATCTCATTTTCGGAGATCACGAATCTAAAAATGGCTCTCGCTGAATCCTGAGATGGAGATCTGTGGCCAAGAACTGCAGGAGCGTTACATAAGTTTTACAGCTAAACCCAAACTTATGTAACTTTGTACCTCTCTGTCACAACACACGATTTTGCACGTATTTACAGAACAGCCTACATACAATAAAGTGTTTTTTTTTCTTTTATTCATAAAAGGCTACAGTAGTGACAGACCGAATACTGTCCATCATTTGCAATCTGATGAAGGTTTGCAGGATGATACGGATACGTCGGGGGAAACAACACAGGAATTAAGTTTTCGTTTATCAGTATCATGCGCAATATCTGCGTCCGTGTAAAAAGGAAACAGCAGCGGTTTGTGACGCTGTGAAATGTGTCGCAAAATGTGGCGTCTTTTCTGGTTCGTTCAGTTCGAAGACAAATATAAATTAAATAGGAAAAAAATGATTTTGTCAGGACTCCACTTAAACTATGTTTAATGTGTGTGTGGAGAACTAAAATCCTCCGCTCCCTCTCCCTCTCTCTCTCTCTCTCGCCATCTCATCTGTCGGCTCTCTTCTCTCCTCACTCCTCTCCCCTGTCGATCTGATCTCAAAGCACTCGTTGTGTAAGTAGCTGGGCGCCTCAGTGTTCAATTACGCTGTTTCAGCTCTGTGTGCGCGTGCACGTGTGTGTATGTGTGTGTGTGTGTGTGTGTGTGGACACCGGGCAACAGTGAGAGCCCTAGTTCTGTTACACACTGTTTCTATCTATCGTCGTGGCTATGAGCAGTGGAATGCACTACAAAAGCTTCGGTTTAAAGCGTTACGCAAGTAAAAACATGCTAGGCTGTTTGGACACCCACACACTCACACACACCATCATCAGGAGTGCTTTCAGTTTTAAAGGGCAAAAGCCAGAAACAAAGGCAATCAACTTTCCCTTTTTGTGTGTGTGTGTGTGTGTGTGTGTGTGTGTGTGTGTGTGTGTGTGTGTGTGTGTGTGTGTGTGTGTGTGTGTGAACTGATTTTACCATCCTTTTTTTTTCATGATTGCTCCCTGATAGGTAAATGATGAAAAGATGAAATAAATGAAAGATGAAATAATTCCCTTCTGGTTTTTGTGAGAAAGTGGGCACGAAATCATTACCGATGATTAGACTCCAAAAACAATCCAACACTTCAGAAATATACACACAAGTTCTGTAATAATCTTATTTAATATTTATTTCTATATAAATATTTCGGAAAAAAATGTTTCATCTCTGGATACTTCTTCACTAGCAACAGAAATTATTATGTCTTAATTGTAATAATATTAGAGGTGTACAAATACTGACAATTTCAGTTCGATAAACGATTTTCACTACAGATAAAAAAATTATCACTACCTTAATCACATTGTGTTACATTTCTATCTTCCATAAATGAAAACATCTCTATAAAAGCAGTGGCGTAAATGATTAAGGCTCTGGGTTACTGAGCGGAAAGGCAGCGGTTCGAACCCCAGCACGACCAAGCTGCCAGTTTTGGGCCCGTGAGCAAGGCCCTTAACCCGATCTGCTCCAGGAGGTACTGTATCCTGGCTAACCCTTCACTCTGACCACAGTTTCTTAGCAGGGATATGCGAAAACATCATTTCATTTTGCTGTAAGGTACTTGTGACAAACTATTTATCATAATATGTTGTTTTGGTCAAAATGTTGATGTGATAAGCCATACACATCCAACTGTAGCTAAATAAAGCTATAATAACTCTCAGCTAGAATAGAAGAGGAAAGGTGGGTGCAGGGTGGAGTAATATAGTGAAAGGAAAATGTAGTGCACATAGGAAGGGATAGAAGTTAGAGTAGTCGTAGGGTAGGGAAGGGGAGGAAAAGCAAGTATAGTTTAGGGTAGGGTTAGAGTAGTGTTGTCTAAGAAATGGTAGGGTTAGAGTACGAACTGGTATTGTTTGAGTACAGTAGGTTTATGATAATGTGGCGTGAGAAAGGGTAGAGTTAAGGTAGAGTAAGAATAAGGTAGGGTCAGGAAGGACAGGGTAGGGTTCAAGTGGAGGAAGGAAGTAAGGGGTTAGGTTAGGGTAGTGAGTGTCGATAGGGAAAGGAAGGGTAGGCTAGCAGAGGTTATGGTTAGGGCAGGGTAGTGAAGGGCATGATTGGGGTTGAAAGAGAGTAGGGTATGGTTAGGGTAGGATAAATCTTGTTGGTGTGGAGTAGGGTAGAGTAGTGGAGAGAATGATTATGATAGAGTAGGGAAGATTAGTAGAAGGTAGAGTAGAATAGGTTACAGTACTAGAGGGAATGATTAGGGTTGTTAATGTAGGATTAGGGTTGTTGGTGAGCTTAGGGAAGGGTATGGTGGGGAATACATTATGGGGAATATGGTGGGGTGTATGTTATGTAAATAAGTGTTTATTTTTAAATCTCTTATTTCTTTTTTTTTGTTTTAATACTGTAGGTCGACAGCAGTCATATAAGCATTTCACTTCATATGATACTGTGTATGACTGTGTATGTGGCGAATAAAATTTGAATTTGAAGGTTTGCAAAATGCTATTGGACGACATGGTTAGGTTAGTGTACCGAAAGGGAAAGAGTAGTGTCATAGTAATGTACAGTAGGGAAGGGTAGCATCTAGGAAGTTTAGGGAACAAAATCTTTTGTCTCTTATTTTAGCAATCAAATGTACCTCTTTAATTTTGGAGGAGGAATAAAACAACCTACAAACTGCAAAAACATACAGACTAGGCTAGTGAGTCGATTAATTGACTCTTCCTCTAATTCATGACAAAGTGAATGGAAAAAAGCTGTCTTTCACCAAACCACAAACTAACTATACCAGACAAAAGTCTGTATCCTCAAAATATATGTGTACACGCACACACACACACACACGCACGCACGCACACACACAGGTGTGAGAACGGAAGAAAAGCTGTGGGACTAAAATACTCATTTGTCTTTTTCACACTCAGCTGCTCTTGAGTTCAGCTATGCAACAGTGTGTGTGTGTGTGTGAGCATGTATGTGGAGGGGGGCAGGGGGTACTGTGTGTGTGAGTGAGAGGGCTGTTGGTTGATTATTAGCTTAGTCGTAATGACAGTGTCGTCACAGATCATTACTCATCCTCTTTTAAAGCCTTTCTCCTTGTGCTGGACCAGAGACTTACGGAGCCTTTATTCTCTCTCTCTCTCTTTCTTTAACTCACTCTCACACACACACACACACACACACACACACACACACACACACACACACACACACACACACAAAAGACAGAAACTCAGTGGTGAGTTTTGCATTGTGGTGTAATTATTGTTGTATATTTTGGTGGGTTGCAGAAAGATTAAGATTTAATTATTTATCACCTGCATCTCACAGCACAGTTAGTAAGCTGGAGCAGATAGGGTTAGGTATGCTGGAGCAGATAGGGTTAGGTAAGCTGGAGCAGATAGGGTTACAGTAGGTAAGCTGGAGCAGATAGGGTTACAGTAGGTAAGCTGGAGCAGATAGGGTTACAGTAGGTAAGCTGGAGCAGATAGGGTTAGGTAAGCTGGAGCAGATAGGGTTACAGTAGGTAAGCTGGAGCAGATAGGGTTAAGGGTCTTGCTCAAAGGCTCAACAATGGCAACTTCTCAGTGCTGGATCACAGAGAGATCTCATCAGTGTCATCGGTAGAGCCTTTGGAAAGAAACAGTCATGATAACTTCAGAATAGACCACAGCCGCCGTTTAAGCATTCCGTGTTATTATTCCCAAGTTACACTGACACACTGCAATATGAAACACTTTGCGAGTACTGCCTGATTTTTACTGGAACTAAACACAGAACGTGACTCGCTACACAACTCAAAAGAACATGCAGCTAAGTAACTGTTATAAACAAGCTCAACGGTCCTTTTGAGTAAACTTTTTTTTTTATTACCACAATTATGTGCTTGTGTACTTCCAAGTAGTAATTGACATAATTCCTAAGTATTGACACCTTCATAAAGGCGGTGATTAAATGGGTGTGGCATGGCAGGGATTGTTAGTATGTGAGCGTGTGTGTGTGACGCGGAGAGACAAAGCCGGGTATGGGCCGACATGTACAGACAGGACTCTGTAGGTGAGTTATTGGTATGTCATTTACAGTACGTGTGTGAGCAGCTTTGAAATACACGCCAAATAATACTTCTGTCTTAAATGTGTTTTCGCTTGTCTTTGTGTCTGGCCAAATGGGGTTTAGTGCTGGGAAGGAGTACGAGGGGTTTTGGCAGGCAGTGGTTTAATGTTGATTGTTGCTCACGATCGTGGTAGAGACAGAGACACTTCGGTACTTTTTTCCAGAATAAAATTAGCTAATTTGTTTCATGGTACTTAAAAGCAAGCACTGAACCCACCAGTAAATCAACACACAAAAATAAAACTTGTTCTACTTTCATTGATGTTTTATATTAATTAAATCCGGACACTGGAATACATTTCCAATAAAGACGACAAAGCACTTTCTACAATATCTTTTATAATTCTATAACATCTTTCCTGTTTTTTTTTTTTTTTGGTTTTGATTAATATCCCATTTACTGTACATTGGAGGTAAAATAACAAGCAGCAAATCTAACTTGGTTTCTAGCTAGTTAGCATTCACTTACTGCTAATGCTTTTATTGTTTTAATTTGAGTATTCAGCGATTATAGTGATTAAATAAATGGCAATGCAACAGATCTTAAAGTTTCTTCTCATTAATGGTTCCACCTGATTTGTCCGGATAAGTATTGAAGATTTTCTTGACAGCAGCACATGGCCATAATTTGTAACTCCACTCCTTTGATGTGATGTACATCATGAAGAAATCAGAGACTTCTAATCACGACAAGCAAAATGAGGCGTCCTGTCTGGTTGGGGCAGACAGGCTTAGCTAGCGATGCTAATGGATGAACTCATGTGTATATATGTGGAAGACGGCTTTCCTTTGAATGCGTTTCCTTCAAGCTGGCCTCACCTGCCTCGGAGGAAACACGTGTCAGACGTTACTCTTGATAGACAAGAGCTGTGTGGTGGATGAGAACTGGCAGATGAACCAACTGGGTGGAAATATTTAAAAATATATATACAGTATATAAACTTGATCTGGATTGTGTATCAGAATCTACAAAATAGACTAAAAAAAAAGAAATGGCTAAGCTGCTATTTCTAATGAAGTCTGCTTTGTTAATTGGTTTCTGGTTGCTTGCTTTCAGCCTGCATGCATTACGCCAGTCTGCGTTTTTTTTCTCTTTCTGTTTTTTTTTTCTTTGCATGCAGGTTTCAATACTAAAAGCAGCTGCACAAAAGCAGAAGATGAAACTTGCAATTTCTATGAGCATTGCAAGGCCAATCAGAGACGTCCTCTTTATAACCTAACCACACACACACACACAGACACACACTCTCTCTTTTTATCATTTCCTTAGCAACCGTGACTCATTTCCCTAACAACACAGCGGAACAGAACCACATATAAAGAGAACCAGACAGAATGAGAAACAAATTTGATGGAAGATAACCGAATTAACATCTTTCTCGGAGTTGCAAGATGACCAGCAGACAAATTAGAATTAAAGAGATGCAAAAGGTCTGCACGGATTCCTTTTCAGAACGTCTGCACACACAAAAGCGTTCACTCCGACCTTGCAGTGAGTGCAGTGTTAGGCATCACGGTTTTATGTCTCGCTGCTTCTCTTACTGGCTACAGCAGCTGAACGTCAAATGAATAAGATGCCTGAGCGAGGATTAGTGCATTCCCCAATACTTTCCATTTGATACACAGACTTATGTAATTAAATGCAGAGTATCCTGGACGACTATTTCTACAAAGAGCACTTTTTTTTTTCTCCACAAACCAACATATGGGACACGTCCAACACAGTGTCTGTCGATGCAATTCCTTCAATCTTTCCTGTATCTGAACCGTTACCCATTACTTCACCTCTCTGAAACGCGAGACAGAATGGAAACTATGCGACGTGTAACTTTTCAGCAGCTTTAGATATTGTTGGTTTGGTTAGAAAACAGAAGGCACTCCTGCTTTATCTGTCTCATGAGATGAGCTCTGCCTCTCTCTTCCTCCCTCCTGCACATTCTGTCTCTTCTCCATATGTGCAGTCATTACACATGATCACGTTCTGCTTTACAGGATCCCTATGATGCATTCAGTAGCATAAAATTGACTAATAACACAACTAGCATCTAAACGCTTGCTCCGATTTTGCAGTATTTACGCACAGTGAATGATCACAAGAACGTTAAGGAACGTTAATAACAATTTATAAAACAGATGTCTAGAGTTAAGAGAAGGGACAGATAAATGATCTCAATGCATTGTGACATCACGGCGCATGGTATGCAAGCTTGTACATACAGTATATGAATGAATAATACTCTCCATGCATGGAAATCAGTCCTGCACATGTGTAAATCAGCAGTGCACGGAATATGTTGGCTTGTGAACCAGTATTCCAATGAGAGCTTTTTCACAGCGGCAGTGGAAGCAGAGGGTCAGAGAGGAAATGAAACAAACGTGCAGTGAAGAGCCTCTTTAAAGGAGAGAACTCATCAGATTGACAGACAAGTGATGGTGGGTGGGTGGTTGGATTATAGGTTGGGCCTTTGTTTTCCTGGATGAGCTGTTGGTTTGGTGAATGGGCAGTTAGCTGACCAGCTGTAGGGTGGATGGGCAGTGCGTTGTGTTTGGGAGACTAGTTGAGTGGATGGGTGGTTAATTAGCAGATTTTTAAATGGGCAGCTGATTTTTTTTTGGGGGGGGGGGGGGTTGGGTTAGTTATGAAGATACTTGTAAGTGAGTTGGCTGACTGGTGGTTTGGGCGATTGGTTGGGTTGATTACCAGATTGTTTGTTGGGCAGTTCCTTGGCGGGTTGTTTGGGCGATTGGTTGGAGGGTTAGTTGAGTAACTGGTTGGGTGCAAAGTGCAGGTGGTTGGCTGGTTCAACCTGATTCAACTTACCAACTAATGAAAAAGGTTTAGGTGGTTGATGTAGGGCAGGGAAAAATGTGCAGAATGGGGGTCCAGGATGGGAAACACTTGGTGGATGAGCATTTAGTTGGGAAATTTTTGGGTGTGTGAGCAGTTTGTTGGCTGGCTCATTGGGTGGACATGTAGCTTGTTTGGTTAGGATGATGGATGGTTAGATGGATGGACAGATGGATGGATATAGAGGTAGATTGTCGGGTTGAATGGATTCATGTAAAAATGGGGGATGAACAGACATGTTGTTTAGATGGATAGATGGATGGATAGATGGATGGATGGACCGAGATACTGCAAGTTGGTTCTCTGTAGAGCCATACAACATCGCAGACATCGCAACATCCTCATTGTTCCAACACATTATAAATTCTTGCCGATATTTGGCTGAACACATTTGCTTAATCATTTTTAGCTGTTATTTTTAAATCAACAGTGCATATGTTTTTTTATTATGCACACGCATTTTACTCTGGTGACCCTGTTCAAATATGTACTGAGGACACTTGTACTTTTATCACTAAAGATATGCTTTTGATACCCGATCTAAAAGGGGTCAGAGCCAGATGACGAATCTCAAGAGACAGATGCAGCAAATCAAAGTAAAATGTGCAAATTTGATAATCTGCCGATGATAAACAACCAATTCCCTCAGACCAGCCAACCAGTGATATACACCCTCTCTCACTAATGTTTAAACATCAGTTAATCTTATTCATCTTGTACACACAAAAAACCCACAATATTTATAAACAAAATCCATAATTTTTTTTTAAAAGTCAGAAGATAAAAAAAAAACATGGGGAAATGAGAAATGTATAAAACCTGGACTTTATAGTGTAAGTAAGAGAGTTGATAAAAAAGCTTAAAGACTTTTATTCTGCTGGCTACGACTTGCTTGAAGACGAGGAACTTATAAACATTATCTAAGATAGTATCTCTCTCTCACTCACGCACCTCACGTACTCCGTGGTAATTGACGTCAGTGCTTTGTATTTTCAAAACACATACTATGTACAATAACAGTATTGCAGGAGACAGCTAGCGGCCGGTTAGCAGTAGCTGTAGGTGATGATGATTAACACTGATACAGATGATGATGGGTGACGAAATTCACACTGATAGGGACACTTTTGTTTTAATTTTATTTTATGAAATCTGACGATTCTGCAAATCAACGCCAAGCAGCATGGGGACAAAAATATTGTGATGGATTGATGATGATGATGATTTTATAATAATAATAATAATTATTATTATTATTATTATTATTATTATTATTATTATTATTATTATTATTATACATAGCATTCACTATAAAAATTCTTTGTATGTGAAGACAAACCTACTTCTCAAGTTATTGGATGGACGGGTTTGGGGGTGTTAGTAGGATGGGTAGTTAGTTGGGTTAACTAGCTAAATGGATGAGTAGAATGGGTAATTAATGGAATTGTTGGGTATGACAAACATACAAACAAGTTAAATCCACTTGTAGCTACACAAGGAGAACATCTGGAACTCCGTGACAGCAGCCAGAGGTCAGGATGGACCCAAGAGGGGCCTCCGAGTGGCGCAGTGGTAAAAGCGCTCGCCCTAGATCGCTAGTTCGAATCCCGGGTGGTGCTGTAACCTCTCGCAGCTGGAGGTCTAGAGGGAGCTGATTGGCCGAGCTCTCTCAGAGGGGAGGGATGAGAGGTACTTAGTGCTCCCACATTAATCTCAGCCAGTCAGGGGCGTCTGTGAGCTTGCGCAACCCCCAACGGTGCGCGAGCGAGCAGTTCGAAAAGATGTGGTTGGCTGACGTCACGTTGTTCGGAGGAAACATGTGATAGTCTTCGGCCCTCCCGGCTGAGTGGTAGTAATAGCCTTAATGTGGGAGCCCCCTAGTGACGGGGAGGAATTAGACACGACTAAATTAGGGAGAAAATCGGGGAAAAATCCAAAAAAAAAAAAAAGAAAAAAGGATGGACCCAAGGACCTTTGATTGACAGACTAAGAGACGGCAGCTCTACATCTGTGCCACCACACCACCATATAATTATATTTTGCCAAAACATAATCAGAACTGTTTGTGCTCCACAACATCAACATGACGTCAGCAGAGAATACATACTTCTAAGAAAAGACAATTCCATAACTCATTGCACCAATCTAGTTTTGAACACAAAGTAAAATATCGTGGCTAGAGGACTATTGTATAGTCAACACTGTGTCACTGTGTGTTTAACATGATCCTGGGAAATTGTAAACAGTGCTGAAAGCTTTAGCTACGATCATTAGAGGGAAATTTAATTTGCAACTAGAAGCCTGTGTTCATAACTCCCAGATATGCAGACAGCCCAGAGGAAGTCATGCTGGAACCACATTACAGATCATATTAATAATTTTACTCTGTGTGTGCGCGCGTGTGTAATACGTAATGTATATGTATTCGTCTGTTTGTGTAATACTTGCCTAAATAAGCCAGCTTTATAGTGACATCATCAACCAAAACATTGCCATGTCAACCCAACATATATTTTCTGTTTGACAATAGCTTCCTGATCACACAGATGATGAAAAGTGACATCACCCTTAATGGAATATAATCTAATGAGCGCTCTGGGAAACCATTTTCAGCACTGGATCAATAATGCAGCTTTCTGCACGATAAACAATGCAGATGGCGCAATTACCCGATGACACACGTCACGGATGAGCTTTACATCAGACCGCTCAATAACGAATTCTATTCAATTTAAATGTGAAACTTTTTTTTTTTTTATGTGTTGTGTGTGTTTATGAATCGTATGTGGAAAATACACATGTCAAAGGTAATCCTGATCCTTCTCTGTCCACACTACAGTGTGTGTGTGCTTTTATGGAGGGTAATTTCCTGTCTTCGTGTTCAACAATACACAAAGACTTTCAAGGAAAGATAGGGTTGGTTACACGTATATGCACACACACATGCATGATATGCAATCAATGAAGAACAACAGTGTGTGTATGTACAGTATATACATGTGTGTGTGTGTGTGTGTGTGTGTGTGTGTGTGTGTGTGTGTGTGTGTGTGTGTGTGTGTATACATACACACAAATCCTAACACTGAGCATGTAGATTTTTAATTTGTGGAAATCATGTGCGTCATTAAAGTCATGCATTTATTTATTTAGATTTATTTATTATATAGTTTATTTATATAAAATTTTTGCGCACATGAATGATTTGGATTGTGCACAAAAATTTATATGCATGTGTTGATATGCAGTCAATGAAGAAAAAAAATGTGAGTACTGTATGTATATATGTGTGTGTATTAATAATAATAATAATAATAATAATCATCGCTAGCAACAAATGACTGCTGTACTTTGCTGTGGAGCATGCTCTGGAACATGTCATCACTTCATTTGACTAAAAACGCATTTGAAGGAAAATGCATGTTACGACTGACAAAACAGTACAGAGTATGGAAACTCTTCACCTTAGTCTACACTGCCCTTATGACTCAACTTGTGTTTTCATGTGAGTAATACTTTGAGATGTAATCATTAATTACATTTGAACTTTCCTAAAATTCCACTTCCTATTTGAAACAGTGACTACAGCGGTGCTCGTGACATCATCAGCGGACATAGAAATTAATAGACATCGATCAACCATAACATTAAAAACTTAATACATTAAGCCCAGTATCGTATACTCTAGATTCCACCAAAACACCAAAAGCCCGTCGAGGCATCACTGCACAAGACCTCTGAAGGTGTGCTGTGGTATCTGGCATCTCCCGGGACGTTCGCATCAAATTAAGTTCTGCAATTTGCAAGGTGGTGCCTCCACCATCAGACTGGTTTGTCTAGCGCATTCCATGGATGCTCGATGAGCCCCATAAACAGCAGGCTGTGATGCACAGAATGTTCAGATACGTTTCTATCATTAGATATCCTGTCCGCAGTTTACAGGTTAATACTTGAGAATCAGTGGTAATGTTATTGTTGATCGGTGTACATTTCATTAACAGAACTTCTGCCATACAATATGAAACCTGATCAGATGAAGATGGAAGGAAAGAAGAAACCAATTTCATCAGATGAACCTTTAGCAGGAACACACAATTCAACTTGAGGTACTGAAGCTATGCTGTGTGGCTTAATCCAAATATATTTTCATTGTTGGATCAAAACTCGACAGAACATTTATCCGTTTTGTAACGGTTTTGAAAATTGTTCCCATTTATCTCTTGCATCTCTTTTTGTTATATGTCCGTAAAGCAACACCCTCACTGCACTTCCTCATTCCTTATATAAAAAGTTCTTTCTATGTTCCGCTGAAACCCTTTTGTCCAACAGGAACATGCTAATGCGCTTCCTACTGTCTGTCTGTCTCCAGGTCTCCATATGACTTTACGACTTCTGTTCTTTTCATCTACAGGACGTATGTGACTCAGAGCGACTGACCAGAAGCGCTAATGAGCATTGTTTAGAGCTAAGCGTACCGCGGGGCATCTATTCTTTTGTGCTGCCTTACTTTATACAGTAATAAACTGTCAATAAGACAGCAAGAATATCTTTACCTTAGATTTACTGTACTTAATCCAAAAACAAATCAGTGCTTGCATTGCAGTTAGTTAATGTGTTTCATACTATGCGTGATTATCTAAAACACTACTAGTAACGTTATGTGGTTTGAAAAAAGCTTTTATTTACAAATATATATATATATATATATATATATATATATATATATATATATATATATATATTATTTGTAGGTGTTTTTCCTTGCTCGGATACATCGTGGTCTGAAACAAACACAGAATACACATTAATTCTGCGATGCTAGAATTATAGGTCCAGTAATGACGTGCAGAGACACCAACAACCAGGCTAGCAGACCAATATTAACATAAAACATAATCTAGCATGAACACCCCTTGTTGCTGATTGGCTAGAATAGTGCTGTGTGGTGCAGTTGGTGACACTTTTTCAAATTTACATAGCCATAGCTGTGCACAGACACCGGATTATTTTCAGCCCACACAGAAGAGACGGCTAGCTGACGAAGGGCAACCTCCGGTTCTAAAGATGGCGACGCCCAGAGCTCCCACAGTTGAGCTTCAGAAACCTCTGGGTGGCGTCACGCAGGGTTTGTCCGGTTCTCGTACAGTCTATGAGTCTGAACCACTTTATTAATTTCTCATTTACAGAGGCAGGGCTGTGTACGAACACTTGATTATCATCAGCCCACATACAGAAGAGACAAACACTGTATTGGATTAGAATCACTTATTCCTCCTTTAAGCCTAGTTAAAAGTATTAGCAAATTAAAATGCTGCAAATAAAGATAAAAAAAAAAAAAAAAAAAGCAAATATTTGTGTATTAAAATTAACGAAAAGTTGCATCTCCAACATGAAGCAGTATTTTTAAAATGTTTTATGTACAGCCATGAAGTACTCATTTACAGGAAATAATTTTATGCATTTTTTTATATTCACGCGCCACTTTAATGTTTGGCTCTCGACCTGGCGGAAACACTGGATGGATCTGGTTCCAAGCTTGTGTCACTGGAAAAAATGGGGGTTATCAGCAGGATAATAGCTCGGCTTAAAATATAATGACAGGGCACGGTGAGCCACATGTCTAAAATAAATCAGTAGGTCTGACAACAGGGTGCCGAGTGCAGAGATACTAAAGGAACTGAAGTCAGAGGTGTAGATAGCAGCACTGACCCTAACCTTCAGAACGGACAGGAGGACATCTGCTCTCATTAACATTTGTTCACTTATGTCAGACATACTTTTACAAAAATAAGTGTTCAATGCAGAAGAGTAATTCGTTCATTAACTCACTGTATCACTGTATCGCTTTTCCTGTATACAGTTGTCGCGGGGGGACGGGGGGCTGGAACCTATCCCAGGAAACTTGGGGCACGAGGAAGGGTACACCCTGGACAGGGTGCCAATCCACCCCTGGGTGCAAACACCCTGACACATTCACTACAGGCCAATTTAAAGGCAACGAACCTAATTCACAGGGAGAACATGCAAACTCTACACACAGACCCGAGGCGGGAATCGAACTCTCGACCCTGGAGGTGCGAGGCCGGGTACACCACCATGCTGCCAGCAAAAGGAATGAATGAATGAATTCATTGATTCAGTTGATTATTTTTGTGGTCATACTAACGTGCTCGCTCTAATACATTAATGTTTCCATGGTAACCTACATAGTAATCTACAACTAATGATAAAAGGATTTTAAAAAAACATGCTTTTTAAGGCAAAAGGAAAATGAGAGAAAGAAAAATAGACCGAGAGAGAGAGAAAGACAGGGTGAGAAGAGAGAGAGAATGATCTGATTATATAATATACTGTATATACACAATCTCAGGAGAAAGACAACAAGATAGAAACAGAAATTAGGAAAGAGAAAGAAAAACAGGGGACTGTCGAGAGAAAGATCAGGAAGAGAGAATGAGAGACATGTAAAGATAGAACATTACAGAAAATGAAAGCGAGAGCTTGAAGGAGTGACTGTATAATCGCATCTATAACGTAAATGAGACTGGAAATCAACTTGTCATTCGGGTGTTCCACAACATTAAATCTAACTATAAATCACTACAACATGCATCATGTCATAAACGCACACACACGCACAAACAGAAAGTGTACCCACCCCATGATGCAATATCTCGGTCATATAGAATAAGAAGGCACATACAGCTGGATTATAAACGAAGAAGTACCACGTGTCAGAGTTATTACTACGCATTACGCGTGTGTGATGGACAACGGGACCAAAAAGCAGCAACTCAATGCAAACACTGCGACAAGTGTGTGAGAGCAGGAAGTTATTCCTCGGAGGTACAGTTCACTCCCAGAATTCCCGTCCTGTTTTTAGCACGTCCTCGTCGACTCCTCGAAGTGTGTATCGAAATACGTCATGCAAAAGACCGCTAGCAGGAGTGAAAAATGATGGATGTGTTAAAAACACACAATACTTATCTCTCTGTGTGTGTGTGAGAGAAAGAGATAGAGAGAGAGACACACACACAAGAGGGAGGAAAAAAAAAATACATCCACACACGTTAAGAGTCAGAACTGCTATTGAGCATAAGCCTACACCCACGCATGTGCTGAATCCTGAACTACATCCTCAACCTTTTCCTACACACAGTATTCTCAGCGCCAGAGTGGTTCAGAGAGCGAGAGAGCGCTTTTAAAACTCCCTTCCAAAAGTTTACCACTGTAATTATTTCTCCCCCCCACTTCGCATTTGCATTAATTACAGATGGGCGATTATCCGGCGTGTCAGCAGAACACATCCAAACAGAGGGAGGATCCGAGTCAATTCAATTCAATTGTAATTTTTATAGCATTTTAATTTTTATAATAATGGTCACTGTCACAGTGCAGCTTTACAGAATCGACATCAGGGTGCCGTTTAACCTCCTGACCCACGGACTCTCCTGGTGTGTAAACTGTATTTCATTTCTCCTGACTGTTCTGTTCGCTACTTCACTGATCATTCATTCAAAAAGACAGATGTTTGGCTAAATAGAATAACCCCTAAATGTCCTTCATATGAGGATCGTACAAGGATATACGGACAGTGTCTTTGGGAGTGAAGGTCACGTCCTCATAGGAGTTCATTCAGGTCTCAAGGGGTTAAGATGTGTATGAGGCGTGCTTCCTCTCGGATATGGAACTGATGCTTCTGCAAAGTCACAAAGCAGCCGATCATGCTTGACAGAGAGGATTTACTACCCCTTTTGTCTGTCGTCCGGGTTTGACCAGCATACAGGGGTGTAATCACAGGGGAGGGACGGCAGGACGTCATGTGTGCGAAAGAGGGACAGCAAAGTCAGTTAATCACAAAAACTCGTGAAACTGCCCTTCGGCATGTATGTATGGTACATTACTACTCTCATTCAAGAGGATGCGGCTTTCAACGTAAGTGTTACATCAGAGCACCGGAAATGTGAACAAAAACAAAAAGACATGATATTTTTTGGTATCCATGAAAAGAAAATACTTGAAGCAGATTCAAGGTGAATACTGTTAGTACTGTTATTTTTAACTTCATATCATGAGTTTAAATGGGATGTGATGGCTCCGGTGGTTGGGGCTCTGGATTGCTGATCGAGGGTTTGAGAGAGGCCACTGTCGAGCCTCTCTCTCTGATGCCCATATAAGAATCACAAGAGGAAGCAGGGCCCCTCGATGTAAAGGATGGTAAAGAGTGACCAGTGAAAGATCGGATCCTGATGTTTATGCCTGGAATGCTCATCATTAGAACCGTAACCTACCCTCGATTGATAAGGAACAAAGTATAACAAAGTATAAAAACGAAACAAGACGTTCTGTCCATAGTTGATTACAGTGTAACCTTGGATTGCGAGTAACATGGTTTATGAGTGTTCCACAAGACGAGCAAAAAATTTTAATAAATTTTTATTTTAAAAACGAGCAATTCTTGGTTTACGAGTGCCGAGTATCATGTATCAGGCATGGGCCTCTTATTTTGACACTGAGCGTCACGTGATCATAACTGAGCCAATGATTTTTCTCTCTCTTGCGCTGCAGAATTGTGGGTAATTGTCTCCCCTGCTCGGTCTTAGTGCTTCTAACTTTCTGGTATAATCAACATCTCCCTATCCATTTCAGCGTCTCCAGTGTGTGCACGCGCGTAATTTGACACCGAGGCACGCGCACACACACCAACACACACTCTTTTCACCCCCCTCCCCTGCTTCACTCATGCAAACAGAAACTCCTCTCTGTCGCGATTCTTTTCAAAGGTAAGGTGCTGGTTAATTTTTTAATTTTTTTTTTTTTTACTTTACAGCAGTGATTCCATTAGTATGCGCTCACGCGAGTGTCATTAGAGAGATGTCTTTTTTTCTGTTAAAACAGTGTTTCCATTGTGTGTGTGTGTGTGTGTGTGTGTGTGTGTGTGTGTGTGTGTGTGTGTGTGTGTTTGTTATGAAACTTAAAAAGCGAGGTTGGCCTGCACGCACAAACAAACACTTATCTGTTGTGATTTGTTTTTACTTTTTTTAAAGGTAAAGTGCAGGTTAATCTGTTTTATTTTCACTTTATAGATTCTATTAATTATTTTTATGTATGTTTTTTGGGCTGTGGAACGAATAATTTGAGTTTTCATTTTTTCTGATTTACGAGTGTTTTGAAATATGAGCCCGCTTCCGAAACGAATTATGCTCGTAATCCAATGTTCCACTGTAGTTCATTTTCCTAATAATATGGATGAACAAGCGCTACTATATTTTGTGTTAGGACTTAAATAAAACCCTAAACAAGTAATGTGATGCTGCTTCATCTGCTTCATTCTTTTTTTCTTTCTTTTTTTTTTTTTATTAGTCCAATCAAACTTCAGAAAAAGTGAAGACAGTGGTATCGCCACTCTGTCAAAGTGTCTGGCTGACGATTTTACCCGTGCCAGTATCGTATGGCGCAGGAGTGGGATATGCATCTTGTACAGGATACAGGATCCATCATGATATCATTTAAAAACTGCCATCAATTCAGCAGTGTTCTAAAACAAACAAATGAAAATAATGTTAATGTGGTATTCAATGTTTCTAAATAAACTGATTTGTATTTTATAATAAAAACAGTTTAATACTTTGTCATTAATATATTTTTTATGTTCATTAAACTAAAATGATGTGTTGAGCAGAAATTCACGTTTTAACTGGTTATATGTGAATTAAACAATTCCAAAAGAAAGAAAAAAAATTCAGAGATCGTGATATTTTATCTACTCCATCACAGGACTGCACAGTGTAAGCTCGGGTTCTGGCTGAGTCCATACTTAGACTGTTTTTTAAAAAATGGGTTTGTGATCTCAGGATGGCAGGGTGAATGCACTGCTACTGCGCCACTCGAGAGTGTGTGTGAGTGTGAGACTGGAGCAGGATCAGTTATGGCCGAGGCTGATCAACGTGAAACACAGCCAAGGATTCCCTTCATGGGCTACATGTTTATATCTGTGTAAAAAAAAATAATAAAAAATAAAAAAAAAACGCAGCTTGCATCTTATAAATGAAAGAAAGAATGAAAAAAGAAGAAAAGAAAAATAGAAGAGAAAACAAGTTTCATTCAAGATAACGTTAATTAGCTGCATTAATAATTATACCATTAGAAGGTCTTCACAAGAATAGTAAGAGACTTGCTCTGTGTGTGTGTGTGTGTGTGTGTGTGTGTGTGTGTGTGTGTGTGTGTGTGTGTGTGTGTGTGTGTGTGTGTGTTTTTGCCTCAGTAAATCTTCTGGATAATGACATACTTGTCTTTCTTCAAAGCCCTCAGCAAACAGCATACACACAAAGACAGGCACCGAGCGACAACCTCATGACGCTCAGCTGTTTTCACACCTGCCTCACCTAGCGGCGACCTTCCTGGCACCGTGTTTATAATAAACCTCACTGAACTCGCACACCGTGTGAACTCATGGATGTGTTTGAAAGTCGCACAGGATAGAAAAAAGGGGTAAAAAAATTTTAAGAATAAAAACTTTAATTTGTCAAACAGTTGCTGATTTAGGAGCAGGCTCTTCTACATGCGTCTAATTTATTTCCCATTAAGTGGAAGAGCATGGCTGATCATGGATCAGTGCAATTCTCCGTAAACAGAGGGCTCTCTGTTTAGACCCATAATAGCGTGAGATCAATCACGCCAGACACAATAAAGCTGTGCTGGATTACTTTCACTACCCCAAATTCACTTTCTCTCTCTCGCTCGCTCGCTCTCTCACTCACACACACACACGACTGATTGCTTAGGAATCCCTTTACTCTCCAAAGTGATTATAGTGCAGTTCTTGCCTCTAAAATTAAGTAAAATAAATAAATAAGTATAAAACAAAACAAGATGCAGTTTGGACATAATCCCTAACACACGCTTCAGTGTTGAACTGCAACAGAACAGAGCATCTGAAAAGAAACAGATGTTGCTCCTGAACATCGAATTGCTGCTACCCGCTTCGTTCAAATTACAGCCCATTCAAGCGGTTTGGTTTACATCTTCAATTCCTGACAAACCCTCGTTAACTATTCCCGTTTCTCACCTGTTCATGTCTCACCAGGAGTCATTTCACAGACAGATGTGCAACTCAAACCAGACACAATGCAATCCAAACACTTTGCTGAAACAAAAAGCGCCCATGAAAGAACTTGTGTAAGAAAATTTTTATTATTATTCATTTTCTTTTTTTTTTACAGAAAGTAAGCGAGAATGAACGGGCACTATGATGTAATCATGCATTCAAGTTTAATCTTAACTACTACAGTAACATACACCACTGTTCCACAAGGGTCACATGATTGGTCTTCATCGAGCAAAGAAAACAACTAGGGAGATGAAATGAGAGGGAATGGGTAAAGAACTGTCAAACGCATTATTGTAAGTATTGCACACTGGAAGAATAATGCTGAACTGTGACCTTTACAGAAAAGTGTGGACAGAAAAAAAGGTAATACATGACCCTAATCAGATATCACTTAAACACTTGTGAAGTCGCATGGTAAAAAAATTAACAGTAAAAATCAGAGCTATATTTAATAGTGAAAGTAGGAGCCTTTCTACACACACAGGATTGGGATTAAACAGCTGTGTGTTGTCCCACTAGTTAGTGAGAATAATCAGAAAAATAGGATTCATTTTGCTAGGGAGCAGAAAGATTAGACTTTGGAGCAATGAAAAAAAAAGGTCATGTGATATGATGAGTCCAGATTGATGTTGTTCCAGAGTGATGGGCGTGTCAGGGTGAGAAGGGAAACTCATGAAAAGATGTACCCATCATGCATAGTGTCCACTGTACAAGACTCTGGAGACAGGGGTTCTTTGATCTGGGTTTGCTTCAGTTGCTCAGGTTTTTAGACATACATTTTGTACATTTACTGGTTACTAGCTAGCTAGCTATTAAACAAAAAATAAGCACAACTTGTCTAACTTTTGTCATGGCAGCTTTGGTATATGCCGAACATGATGTTGATGGCACCGTACCGTTTGGTCCATGGGAACTTAAATCAAAAAGCGCAACCAAAGTGTCAGCTTGAGCACTATTTATTAATCGGCCATTTCTTCCATTTTCAAAGAAATGCTGTGACCACATCTCAATATAGGTAGCACTAGCCGCTGCATGGTTTATTTCTTTTTCTTTATAGTTTTGGTTAGTGAAACATGAGGTCATCCATCTGTAGATACATGAATCACAATTTCTGCCTCATGTAGCGTTTATACTTAAAGATAAAATAACTTTATTGATATTGTAAGTAGCTCTCAGGACCAGCAGCAATAAAAACGTGTAAGAATAAACAATAAGATATCGCTGCACTGAAATACAAATATAACCATACATATAATATGATATACTGTATATGTGCAGTGGGACTTGAATCTTGGTGCGAACTGTGCCGTACAAACAGGTATGTGCAAACAGGTATTGGCTAAAAGAAGAAAAGGATTGCACAAATTATAAATCATAACCATCCCACAGAACCATGTTTCTGGGTTCTGTGTGTATTCTGGTTAGCATGAAATAGGTGGATATTTTCTGTGGAAATATGATTACAACCAGCAGGTTAGAATTTGCAATAGCATTTTGAAGTATACGGTATAGATCCATCAACTATGATATTACAATGCAAATCATTATGCCCAATACTGTGTAGGATCCCCTTGTGCCACTCTGGGGGTGTGCAGTGTTGTCCGGCACCAGGACACGTTAGCGCATCCGTGGATCAGACTTGTTTGTCCTGCGCATCCCATTGACGCTTGATCGGATTAGGACATGGGGAATTTGGAGGTCGTGTCAGCAGTCGCTAGACCTTTGACTGCGAAGCCCCAAACGCAGCACGTTATGCTGAACTGGGCATTCTGGTGCCTTCCTTTCATGGCTAGGGTTAAGGTTTTTGGCGAGTTGTGCTGCACTGGCTTTTCTGTAAGATCAGACTAGACAAGCTGTCCTTTGGTTCCCGTTGGCATGGGTGAGCCTTGGGTGCCCGCGATCGTGTCACTAGTTTATTTATATATAATTGATCATCAGTGTTAATCTTCTGGCTGAATGGTATATGTAGCAAGGGTATTTGAGGCACACAAACTAGCAACAAGATGAACTAGAATACTTGGCAGTGGAGACATGAAGTTGTAATTGTTTTTGCTTTGATCCTGAAATATACTTCCTTGAAAGTTAGAGTAACTACTGCTTATGAAACAAAGTATACTTTACATAAAATTTAAATAAATTAAATACCTTCATATTCAATTCCTTCAACTGAGGCACAAAAATATTTCACCATTTTTCATGACATTTTAAAATTCGTTAAAAATTTTTTTTTGTTCTCTCACACACACACACACGCACGCACACGCACGCACACGCACGCACGCACACAGAGAGAGAGTTGTATTTTAAACTCTATCTGCTTTGTAAAGCAGCTCTGTAAAAACAAACTGGATTCAATACAATTTATTTTCATTTTTCTTAATGCTTGCATAAATTTGGCTCGGCTCTCCACTCCAAACACAAAGTCAAAACTACTCTACATCATATGGAAATGAAAGAGCTGCTGTATGCAGCGGTTCTGAACTGTGATACAGAACAGGAACTAAATCATATGCAAAATGTGATGCTTGACCTTGATAACAAGCTCTGAATAAATGTAGAGAATGTTATCTACCCAAGGGCTGAGATACTGTCACTGACCCGATGCTGTATTTCAGTTTCTTCATTCAGACTTAAATCAGCAGAAGAGTAGGATGCGTCATTCATTAATAAATGCCTCATCATCTTTATCGTGAGTCATCAGAATATTGTTAATCCTTTACAACTCTGCCATGTTGAACCGATCACACATCATCATCATCATCTTCATCACAGAAGCATAATCAGAGTAGGAATGACCAGTTAGAGTCATTCAAAAGAATCTTTCCTATTAGAAGAGGCAATTTCAATGTCGTCCTTGGAAGTTAGTAGCCTCCTGGCCAGCAGAAAGGTATGAGGTGTTATTCATTACTAACCTCACATCTTCTACTGCTGGTGTATAAGAGGAAGAAAACACTTCAGGGTTTGCTGTTAATGGAAAGTAACTTCACTGCTTTGTCACATTACAGGTGTATTAATTACTCTTTCTTCATGATGTATATGCAGCAGATGGAGGCTGGTTTTAGTGAACAGAAGCACCCCGGAAGCTGGAAACGTCCCAGTTCCCACTTGTGTCATTCTGTATCTCGTGCTTTCTCCCTTACTCTCTCTCTCTCCTTCATACTCTTTTGCGCTCTCTCTCCTTCGCTCTGTCTCTTTCACCATCGCTCTGTCCCTCTCTGTCTCTTCTTCACTGTCTCTCTCTCTCTCCCTCTCCTTCGCTCAGTCTCTCTCTTTCCTTCACTCTGTCTCTCTCTCCCTCTCCCCTTCCCCTTCTCTCTCTCTCTCCCTCTCCCCTTCTCTCTCTCTCTCTCTCTCTCTCTCTTTCGCTCTCTCTCTCCTTCTCTCTGTCTGTCTCTCTCTCCTTCGCTGTCTCCCTCTCCTTCTCTCCGTCT
>JAAGKR010000839.1:136222-150992 GCA_011419295.1 Clarias macrocephalus | reverse complement strand
GTCGTGTTGAAATGTCAGATCACAGGCAATACACATAACAGTGTAAGGCAGCACATGGAAATCAGAAATCTGTTGTTTACTCATCCATAACTAGAGCAGAGGTAAAAGCTGTGTGCTCTGGACTGTGTAGCTGGTTGAAACATGGTTTGGCAGGGCTCGCTTTCCTCTTAAGGACTTGCTCTGCTTGGCTGCTCTCACTAAATCATATGGCATAAAGCCATAAAGCCCAAAGACTTTCTGTTTATTTTTCATCGGGATCATACTTCAGTTGCTGTTCTCCGAATAAACCGTTCAGACAGAAAGGTCTATGAGCCATGGATGTGTGTGCATGAGTGTGTGGGATGTCTGTACAGTGCGTAATCTCAGGTAATCTTTTTGTGATGAATTATTTTGACATTTGATTCTGGTTAGTGAGTCTCTTTTGGAGATAAAACATGTTTGTCAGTACTTTCTAAGTATGATTTTGAGTACAATCTGAAACATGTTACAGATGACATGATGTTTTCAAGATGAGTTAACCAATGATAGGCCCACACTTTAATAGCAACAGTAGAAGCCATATATGGTTAAAAATGCAATAAGAAATCAAGCACAAGTACATGATGCTTTATATACAGTATATGTAATATATAGGTTTTAATTACCTTTGGCATGCAATACCATTCAGTTCCTGTTTGCCTTCAAAATTAAATCCACTAACCAAACCAGAACAGCTGTACGTTTTTTTTTTTTTTTTTTTTATAATTACGTAACTGAAATACGTCAGCAGGCTTGTCCTGTGTGCATCTCATGAATGATTATCCCCAGGCCGACATCCATGTTTTTCTCCAATTTTTTTCTATTAACCATCAGTCTTACGACACACACAGCCCTCTGTGTCAGTGCACAGTCCCAAGGTGTTTAGATGTCCTCTTTATAAGTGCATATATGACAGCACGGTCTATCTTCCCTGTTCTTCCGAACCTAAACCATGTGTGAGTAAGCAGCGTCCTCTCAGAGCTGTTAAATGTTTGACCAGGAAGTTGGTCATATATGTATACGTCAATACGCAGGTATTCACAAAGCATTTTTAAAGCTTTCGGGATTGCTATCACACTTTTTGAGTTACCATAGTAAATCCATGCAGGGATATGGAAAGAACCTGGATTTGCTGAAAAGACAAACACACGGTGGTTATTAGAAGGGCCGTGGGAGATGTTTATGCATCGACTGGGCTCTAGGTGTTCATGTGGAGTGTGTTTGGGGAGTGGAGTAGATTTCTGGCTAAGCACAGCAGCTGAACTCAGCGTAGCACTGAGGGTCAGTGAGAGGCTTGCTCCTCGCTCTGATTCTTTCCCTTTTCCACTCTGTCAGTTTCTCTTTTTCTTGCTCTATGTTGCAGTACATGCTGCCAAGCCACCTTGCTCTGATTATTCCTAGTGGATGCTTCTGTGATGGTTTTATCTGAAGGCAATCAAGTTCAACAAATCAAACCATATTATGTTTAGGAGTGGAGAAATGTGCTGATTTCTAGTATGACTTATTCGTTATGTAAGAAAAACAACAACAATTGTAAATGTAAGTCTGTTTTACTTCATTATTATAAGTATCTTACCATACAGTGTCACATGATTCACTTGTCCCAACCTTCAGGGTTGGGATTTAAATCTCTCCTCTGGTCAGTGTGCACATTCTTCCTAAACGTTGTAAGTTTCCTCACTGTACTCTGGTTTCCCCCCCAGTCTCCAAAGACATGTGTTGAAGGCTGATTGACGTTTCCTAAATGGTGAGTAGTGCATGATTGGGTGTGTGAGTGAGTGTGCCAATCCAGAGTGTCCCCCACCTTTTGCCCTGAGTTTTCTTGAATAGTCTCCAGGCCCCCCAAGACCCCTCACAGGATAAGCAGTATGACGAATGAATGAGTGAGCTAATTTTTCACATGCATGCCATGTGGTTTTGTTTTGACAACTAAAATTAAGTTCACATGGCAACAGTGTAAGTTGACACCCACTATCTCTCCCTTCTTTTCCTTCTTGTTTTTCCCCATTAGATTCACTTCATCGTTTCATGTCATTTTTTTCCATAGGTTTTACATATGAATGCATACTATTTTTTAAATACTTTTTTATATTTCAATTAATACTCAATAAAAAATGCAATGCATATACTGTAATACAATATACTGTATATTTACATACTGAATATTGGATATTAATAATTAAGTAATATCACACAAGATGAAGTGCTGTTGTGCTGGTTATCATCACGGCTGTAATGTGGTTGTATGAATAAGTGCACAGCCAGAGTGTCGAAGCCATCACAGCTGTGCTGAAATCCAGCACAACAGCATGACCTTGAGTGTGATATTGCATAAGATAACTTACCTTGATCAGATGTGTTCTTTTTTATTTATTTATTTATTTATTTATTTATTTATTTTTTGCCGAAAGTGCTTCATTGGCTGCTTTTGAATGTGAGTTTTGCCAGTTTCGCAGTTGCAAATAGCCTGCCTTTCTTAATAATTGCATGTTTAGACCACTACCAGTCAAGCACATAGATCACTTACTTGCTATTATAAATTCATCCTACCAGTAATAAAAAAGAAAAAAACAGAAAAGGTTTTTTTATAAAGTAAAATTGTAATAATGAGGATTGAACATGTCAGCATAGTCATAAAATAAAAAAAAAATCTGCAATTGAATGCGCTGTATATGTTCCGATAAAGGTCCAAAAGTTCATATATAATCATTCATATTTTGATATTTGTAAATATTTTTAAAAAATAATAATTTGGGGGCTAAAATATTTTGTACAGTACTTAGATATGTTATTAATTAATTAATAGTGTTGTCCTTTTTGTACAGAGATCAGATGAGACTTTTTTTATGTAAAGGAGATTTTGTAATTAATTAACATACTGTATGATGAGCAATTATTAAGAATTATAGCAATTAATTCTTATAATTATAGCACCGTAATTATAATTAATTATAGCAAATAAATCCTTGGTGAGCTTATTCTTTAAACAATTCACATTGTTTTCCTTCTGGAGAGTTCATCAATTTAACAAAAGCATATATAACATCTATATTCTTGAATTGTTTAATTCTAGGGAGACAGGGTTTTCAGTCTAAATCGCCACCTTTAAACACAAACACCCAACACTTCTGCTTAACTTTAACCTCTGAGCTGAATATATACCTTGATTAGCCATAACTCCACCAAAAACACTGATCATCAATTGTATACCAATATATAAACTGGTGAGAAGATCATGGGCCCCCAAGCTAACCCACGCCTGAGGTGACCAAAGACCAGCTGTCCAGCCCAATTTCACAGAAAAACCAGTGTAGTACAAACGGCTGACAAAATGTATTGCTGGCCCTGACAGAACGATATCAGAATATCCAGGGCATCATAGCCTGCTGTACACACAAAGACTTCATGGTTGTTGGCCCAGTCTCCAAATTCCCAAGATCCCAATCTGATTGAGCACCCATGGGCCCCATCCTGCAACCTACAGCACCCAAAGAATATGCCACTAACAGCCTGGTGCCAGACACGATGGACACCCCCAGAAGTCCTGCGGAGCCATGCCTCAGGGGGCCAGAATCACCCTGGTGTCACGAGGGGAAGCAAAATCCTAGGTGGTTTTAATGTTAATGGCTTAAATGTTATAGCTAGGTGTAAATGTAAACAAAGTCCAAATTTAGCTGCATGAAAACATTGGTGGAACTTCTGGTATTAATTCAGTTGCTTGATTCACCAACTCTTGATTGCTGCTTGACTACAATGCAGCATTAAAGACAACAAGAATGCTTTTCTTTGCATCACAGATGCAAGAAAAGCTGAACTAGAAACAGGGGACTTAGATTAAGATACTGATCAAGAATAAATAAGACACACCTGAATCAAATCAGACCCAAACAGGAAAACAGGAAATGAACCTTGAGATAAAATGCAGTGTGTTGAGAAACTAAAGCAGTGTGAAATGAAATGGAATTAAACTCCCAGGAACACATATGAACACAACAAATAGTTTACCAATGAGCTTACGTGTGTGTATTCCATATCCGTAGTACAGACCTGTTCCTGGTAAACCTTGAATATTTGCTTCTTTAAAAATAAATAAATAAATATCTGTGTCCATAATTTATAACAAAGTATTTTCTTTCTAGTTTAATATTACTGGTGATATTCATATGCAGCCAAAAATAAAATGTAACAGCGAACATGAAATGACTCAACAGAGGACTGTAATGCTTAATAACCAAGTGTCATAACACATAATGGTCATGACTCACGGGTGAAATCAACTGAAGTTTTTCCAGCTGGAATGAAATCTCATAGCCCTGCTTGATAACCCTATTCTAAAATATACATATAAAATATTAAATGCTGTATATACCATTGTATGTAATTCCCCTGGACTGCATTTTATACACTTTAATCCATTCTGGCAGCTCTGGCAACATCATATATTTTATCAACATCATATATTTTATCGCTATCTACATGACGTTGAGTGATAGCCCATTTGAGATATGATTGTATTCCATTTATTAAGTAAACAGAAGAAATTGCACCTCTAAAAGTCATTTGATTTCTTCTTTTCTATTTTTAATCTCCAACAGCTTAGATTTATCTCCATGTCAGCTTAGAGATGTCTGGATAGTTGGCAGGAGTCTCAGTGCATCTTGGGAGAGGAAAGAGACAAGCTGACAGAGTGCCTGAATCTAAGAGGAAGAATGGAAGACCAGGTAAGTGCCTGATCAGGATGTCCTACAGTATCTGATAAAAAGCGATAAGAGGATGATCTCACTGTTTCACTGAAAAAGTCTTAGTCAAGCTCATGAACACATGGTGCCCAAAGAAGAGCAAAATATCCAGCACTCTCACTTACTCCAGAATTTCCACTTTGGTGACACTTTCGGTTGATTTTGAATGTATGGAGTATTGTATTAGTTAGTTAGTTAGTTAGTTAGTTAGGTTGGCCTGTTCTTATTTTGGATTTTTTTTTTTTTAGCTTGTTAAATATGCATTTCCTGATTTGTAGAAATTGTCATAGATGTAAAGGCAGTTAAAGTGGTATAGAAGATGAATAATTTAATAAAAGAATTAAAGTCAGTTTATTGTTACTGTAATTGTGCATGTTACACTGCCTGGCCTTAAGCATGTCACACAGTTTTAATATTTATTTTGACCACCGCACCTTTAGCTGTGGTTAGGGTGCATAATGTGATGGTCAATTCCTATATGAACATGATTCCTCATGCTCCCAAAACCAAAAAGTCTTTCAAAATTTGAATTCTTAAATGCACCTGTTCCATCAGGGAAGACAAGCGCCATAGATGTGATAACCTGGTCATTCAGTCCATTCCAGTCATCAGCTAGTGATATTTTATGGCATGAGCTGAGAAGTAAGCAACTCTAGATCATAAAACGGTACAGTGGTATGACGGTTGTATTTCCCTTCTTACCCTGACACACACACACACACACACTGTGATTTCAATGCAACTTGACCAAGCGTTTAAGTGATCTCCATTCATAATATTTTTTCCAACGACATTTCTTCCTCAATGGTTCTCTGCTATCCTACCAAATTTTAATAATGTTCCAGTTTTAGCAATCTCCTTAGTTGTTTTCTTTGCTTGATGCACACAGATAATTTGATCCTTCTAAAACTTTTTTTTTTTTTTTTTGGATAGGCAGTGCATGGTATAAAGCTTTAAACGCAAAATTAATAATGCTTTATAAACACAATTCCATACAAAACTCTGACTATGTGTACATATGGAGAGTGTATATAATGTATATAGAAATGTTTTGCAGTTATTTTTATTGTGTTTGAAAGTAGGCCCTTCAGAAATGACTACAGTATGTTAGTCATTTCTGTCCTCAATGTATGACAAAAGAAGACAAACAGGAGTATTCCCATCATAAAGCCATTTGATGAATTGGATGTTACAGTTGGAGCATTACATTCATTCCTTTCTATGTCATTTAACAGCTACTTTGTTCACAGCATGAAGTATTATTGTATCCATTCCAGTTAGCTTATTTAGTTCTCAGAAGTCTATGCTTGGTGTAACATCTATGTGCATACCTTGAAAGCAAACGGGGCCAATAAAGCCAGATTTCCCAATCAGTTTGTTTATTTGGCCTGCTCTTCCAAGCATAAATTGTTTGCAGACTGACTTCTCAATCTAAAACTGAGAACAAAAGGAAAGGCAAAATCTTGGTGCAAGTTGGGTTTCTGTAATTCATTTGCCTTTGTTTGTCTATATTGATGAAAGCCTCTGAGAGTTTTGACTGGTTTACTTTCATGGACAGAACGGTCTTGGTCTCCACAAAGGAGAGTGCCGGGGACAGAGAAAAAGCAGCAAGCGAGATACGCACAATATTTTTACCAGATGCAGCTGAGCTGTTTGTTTTGCAGGCTTAGAGTGATGATATCCCGACATATTTATTTCTTCTAATCTTGTTCCAGTTTTCTTGGTGCCAAGCAGTTCTACCACGGTTAGGTAGTCTGATGTCCGTTTAAAGTTACAGTGAGTGTAAACATGCTTTACTGTCGCCTTGTCATGCTGTGAGAGCAAATTGAAAATGGGTTGGCATCTGGGAAACGTTCACAGCTTAATTGAATTACTCAGTTATCGATCCTTACATGTTATGTAAAGATGCCAATTTTTATTGAACACCGAGAACAGTAACTGCTTGAGAAAGACTGAACCTTCCATTACATCAATTTCCACTATGGTTAATCAGAAATGTCTATGTTTCTAAATGTCTGCTCATTGTAACAAAAACGTGTAATAAGATAATGACCATGATACTAGTTCCATCCCATTTCTGCAATGTACGAGGACTGTTTGCATAAAATGCTTCCATGTTATGCACCCATGGATTGTGTTGCACATGCAAAATGATTCCCATATGCTTTAAGACGTCTGTTTATATAAGCATCACTATCTGGAAAGCTTCTAGTCCTAGTTCTTACAGTAGATCTGCTGAGTCATCTACTGGATGTGTATACTCCCTGTGCACTCTTGTGTACTCTCTCTGTAGGATTCCTCTGTCAGTCCAAAGTGATGCTTTTTCCTTTTCTTTTTTTTTTCTATATCCTGTGCCAACACAAGCAAAGCCCAGGTGCTTCTGGGGCAAAGAGAGGACAAAGTGAGGATTAGAACTCACCACTAGCGCCTCTCTCTCTCTCTCTCTCTCTCTCTCACAATATCTCTTAAACCTAACCTATGTCCTCAGGCTTGCACATGCATGTTACTCCTACAGTACACACACATACACAATCACCCCCAGGTCCTTCTGAGAAGTGCTATCATATGTGAGGCCCTCCAACTGCGCCCTTGTACTACACAAGCACATCGTTTCAGCTCATCTTTAAATAGCATGCTGGTGGCTGGCACTGTAGAAAGTGAATTTTCTGCTGTCCACCTCTATCCCTTTTGGCCCAAATCACTCTGAGGGAAGAGAGGGGTGGCTGTGCCAAGGAATAGACAGGAAATCTGTTGGAGCAAGAGGCTCGAATGGAGCTCCAACAGCATCTGTATTCCTGAGCCTTCCTTAAATAAAGCTTTTACACTTTTCCCAAAAGTTGGAATCCTATTTCCATAAGTTACCTGAGGCTGGCCAACAAGAATTAAGCAGACACCCCCCACAGTTCTATGATAAAATATATGCACAAAAAAAGTAAGCTTAACAGTTTGCAACAGCTTGCCTATAGCTTATAATGAGAGGGTTGTTCATAACAGATCTTCTGAAAGACATCTTCAAACAGTGTGAAGATGTCTATCAGAAGTCCCAGGTTGACTAAGTCATTATTCCATTAATATTTGATCCTTTTCTTTAAATTGAACCATTTCAAGATTATTATCTATTTGTCTCTGGAACAGCCCACCATCAAATTGACCAACAATTCATCTTCATTGGAAACTTCATTGAAAATTACACCTAATTTATAGATGGGTATGTTCCAATCAGAATGGAAACAAGTTCCAGGCAGTTACTCAATTCCCTTTGTGACACAGATCTAACTTATTCCAGGGTTGTCTGAACGCAACCTTTCCAAATTCAAATTGCTCCTACATAACATAATAAATGATATCATAATAGGTCATATCAAAACCTATCTTCCTACAACATTGTATGGTACTGTACAATATCTTGCCTGGATATCTTAGATCTCAACTTTCAAAGTTCTATAGCATCTGACATCAAAACAACCCAGCATTGTCCTTCGTTTATTAGTTCACAATGTGAAGCTCCTAAATTAATTACTTCTTCTTTTGTGCAGATACTGCACCATAATAGAAATGAACAAAACAGCATACAACTACACCGTTTTTAGGTAACCAGTAGATAATTTTTGTCATAAATCTAGAGAGGTATTAAAATGTTGGAAAAATATTTCTTGTGGTGATTTTCGAGAAAAAGTCTGTAATTGTTTGTTTGTAATGCCAGTCAAATGGCTCCTTCAGTAGATGTTTCTTGGCATGTTTACACACTGTTCAGACTTGGTATTAACATCTGTCTTGGCTTGTTGGATCACAAGTGGACAGAGCTAAGTACAGGGGTGAACTGGGTCAAATGAAACTAATGAGATCGCAAGTTCAAACCCTGATGATTGACTGAAGAGCGGGAAGAGGTAAGAGCACTAAATTGGCCGTGCTCTCTTGGTAGGAAGGATGGCATGCTCTTTCTCTCCGCAGCTAATCACAGCAGTTCATAAAGATGTGGCTGGTGTGCTTCATATGCTTTAGAGGAAGCATATGTTAGCCTTCATCTTGCTGGCTTGAGAGTTAGATGGTGGATGTGGAAATCAATAGCTGCAGTAATACAAGATTATTAAAAATAAATTTTAATCTCTTGGACAGACAATCCTGGCTTCAGACGTTACATTACAGTTTCTTATTACTCAGTTCTGGGAACTTGAAACATAACAGCATGTAAATTTTTCAGCATTCTTTAAAAGATTCTGAGGTCCAGGAAATCGAATATCAAAGAAAGGTACCATGTGGGACAGCAAATAATGTGTGTGTTTGCAATCAGGAATCCAGGTTTCCCATGGTACCGTGTGCAGGGGGTCTTATTGGCGCAAAGATATCTCTGTGCACATCTGGGAAGCACTGTCCAACTTCAAAAAGAGATTGCTACACATGATTGATACTGTCCTGCTATTACTTTATGGAAACTGCTTATTTATCTGGAAAGTGTGAACATCCCAGTGCTATGTAGACTTCCACCTGGTTCCACTGCTTCAGCAAGGATGTAGGTACTGATAAAACCCTGGAGTCTCAATGAATTTAGCATTTACGGCAACACTGCATAAACATGACTTTAAGTTCTGTAAAAGACAGGAAGGGACAGGAAGGGCATTGGAGAGGGAGACATGTAATTCCAAAGTTTCACGCAAAATTTACAATCTCTGTTGTTTTATAGTTTTATTTTTATTTTTTTTAATTGCATTAAATCCTAGGAAAGTTGACTGTTATTACTTGTTGTGAAACAGGATCAGGGAAGTATAGCAATAAATAAAGTAACCAAGGAAGGTAGCCACCCTTGAAGTAACTTAATTTGTATCCGCACAGGTTCCTGTTTGGATGACTAGTTTTAAAAGAAGTCACAGTGGAGTGGCACAGCCAGCAAGAGGAAACCATAGCATGTAAAGTAAATTCAAACAAAAAGCCATTTTTAGAATCTTTCTTCTTAGCATGCAGACAATGGTGGGAAATAACAGAACATCACACAAGGGGATAGAAAGAGCCAACTCTAGTCATGGACTCACCTTCTCTTTCTCTGTACAAGACATTTCCACGTTCACTGCCATATAATTGTTATTTCCTAGCACTAATTTTAGATTTGCTTCTGTGTTATTGATATGGAAATAATAATAATAATAATAACTTAACGAATTAGTACCCAGGGTGCGTCACATGACCATGGATATTCGGTACAGGACTTTGGGTGCATTAGGAGGATGGCGGTGTTATTGCATGTCTAATCCCTGGTGTAATTGAATGAGAATGTGTTCTTACCTCAAATGTGTTTTTTTTTTCTTCTGTGTCTATTTATAGCAGCTAATTGGTAAATTGCAGAAAATCATTTGGGCCTACATTTCTTCCCAGTGAAGTAACATAATGCAGTTGGAAGTACAACTCAGACTCACAGTTACAGTATGTTATGGTTGGCCGAGAAGCTCATCTTCATGCTAACTCATGAGGACAGTTCACAAACAGTTTAATGTTAACTCTACATGGATCAGTATAGGAGTGATTTTAAATTCAGTAGCCTTCGCACATTTACTTTCATACATACAGTACTGTGTAAAAGTCTTGAGCCACCCCTTATTTCTTCATAATTTGCTTCCAAAGTGCCAGACTGTTTAATTAATTAATTAATTAATTAATTTTTAATATAGTCATGAGGAATATTTCTCCAGGCTCCTTGAAGGACTTTTTTGACTCTCCTTTTCTTTCTTTGCTCTCATTTTCATTCTAGTCCCTGTACCCGACCAGATTCAGAGGAATGATTTTTGTATTGTATGAATTATTCAAGCATGAAAAAGCTCCTATCTTAATGCATGAAGCAGTGAGAAAAGGATGCAGAAGATGACAGATGATCAGGCCGGTGATTAGTATACTGGCGATGCTGAATGCTGAGTGGTTGGAACAGACAAGAGGGGAAATGAGGTTGCTGCTGAGGTGGTTACATGAACAATATTTAAATTGTATTTTTAGGTACTTTTCATCTTGTTACTGTAAAATATGTATTCCTGTTTCTTTAATTTAATCTACATTGTTTAATTGAATTTGATATAAAGAAATTACGGTGGCCGTGAATTGCAAAACAAATTAACAAAACCGAAAACAAAATAACATTCAAAGACAAAATAACAAATTCAAAACCCAATTAACAAATCCGAAAAAACTAAATAACAAAACCCAAAACTAATTGTTAATTTGGTTTTGAATTAGTTTTTTTGTTTTGGGTTTTGTTAATTTGTATTGCACTTCTCGGCCAGTCAGATACGAACCGGAAAAGGTAGGTATAGTTTGCGAATTAAATTCTTACCGCTGATTGGACGAGACACCTGTCACTCAAGATAAACAGGAAGTAGGAAATTGTGTCTCTTTGTTTCTTGTGTGTTTTGCTTCATTTTAAAACCATTTTTTCGGTGTGCAAAACTAAGAAAATGATTACATTTTTCATTAGAAAGCAAGGAAATTGAATTTTTCTTTCGTTAATTTGAGGACGGACATTCGTATGCCGTGTTTTTGCCGTGATATGCTGATGACATATCACGGTATAAAGATTAGCTTGCGAACTGCTGTGTCTCTTTTAAAAGCAATTTTTTCCCCCACAAGAACTGCTAAAAAAAAAATTGGCATAACGCCATATTTGAAACCACAATAAGGACAGTACATGTTTGCACATTCATACACACACGAATCTACCGCCGATACAGTACTTCCTGTATATTTTGAGTGACAGACGTCTCGTCCAATCAGCGGTAAGAATTTCATTTGCAAACTACACCTACCTTTTCCGGTTCGTTTCTGAACGGCCGAAAGGTGCAAACCAAATTAACAAAACCGAAAACTAAATAGCAAATTCAAAACCAAATTAACAAAACCGAAAACAAAATAACAAATTCAAAATCAAAATATCAAAAACAAAATAACAAAATAAAAATAAAAATGGCAAACCCGAAAACAAATTAACAAAACAAAATAAATTAGTTTTGGGTTTTGTTATTTTGATTTGTGTTTTTTTATTTTGTTTTTTAATGTTTTATTTTGTTTTGAGTTTTGTTATTGTGGTTATTAATTTGTTATTTTGTTTTCATTTTGTTAACTTGTTTTGCACTTCTCGGCCATCGTAAGAAATGGGTCAGATGCTTTTACACAGTACCGTACAAATTTGTTGATTTATTGAAGAATGCCATTATGTTATACTCTATGCATTTGCTTTCATATACTGTACAGCCATGCAAGAGCACAACCTTGAGAGTTACAGTATATTGATTTTGTACAACAGTTCCACAAACACCATTTATTATCATCAGATTATGATTTGTTTCTTTATTTAACCAACCAGCTTTGCTCCAGCAACACATATCCTACAGTACCACACCTAGTAGAACTATTTAGCTGTGACTGGCAGAGCTGGCGACTGACAGTCAGTGTAATAACCAGGAGTAAAAGTAGTTTTAAATTCTTACTAGTACTAAGGTGAGGAGAATAAACCATGGAGCTGATGGACACTCCTGTAAATCTCACAAGGTTTTCTATATATTTCCACTTATACAGCTCCTCTGTTAACTTCTGGGTTCCAGGCTTAAATCTATATACAGTACTGTAGCATTGCATGGCAAGCGTGTGCACTAGGGTGTACCATGCCTTGTTCCACACACCAAACAGTGATCTTGATTAGGGGTTACAGAGAGACGTGTTATTCAGCCTTATGTTAGAACGAGTCGTCTCAAGGAATGATTCATTCAGACACCTATGTGGCATTACATAGGTTCTGTTCAGGAATTATTTAATCTGTTTTGAGTCTTCAGGTTTCTCGAGTCATTAACCAATGCAGTCTGAGCTGGAATGAGAATTGATTCATTTATCTCATGGATTTTCAAGTATTTCGAGTCCCATAGTCACATGAATGAATGATGAACGAGCTACATAACTCAAACCCGGGAATGGTCAGAGAAGGGGTGAGGTGTGCTAATTGTAGGCTAAAGACCCTGGTAAATAATGAATTAATCTTTTCTTTTTCTTATAGCTTTATATTTTTGGCTTGTTGGTTCTGTGATCTACGTTTGTGTAAGTAGTATCTGTTAGGAAAGTAACACGTAACATTTTAAGTACATTTTGCCAAAATAAACAAAATGACTGGGAAAAGATTCGTTCAATTTTGCTGAACGAGACTCAAAGATCCGAGTCGGTAAAATGATCCGAACTTCCCATCGCTAAAATATACCCAGTACGTGGTGTGTGTGTGAGTATGTGTGTTTGTGTGTCTGTATGTGTGTGTGTGTGTGTGTGTGTGTGTGTGTGTGTGTGTGTGTGTGTGTGTGTGTGTGTGTGTGATCCGTGGTTTTCCCTGTTCCCACAAGTGCAGGATGTCCCAGGCCATTTTTACACTTGACCTTGGCGCTGGTAAAGTTTACAAGTTTCTATCCTTTGTTTGTCTAGTGACTTGGTCACTAGATTTGGCAGCATTTTAGACCCATCAGCGATGAGCCAAAAAGCCTAGCCAAATATTGAGCAGACATTAGCAAATATCCTGTACTTAATATATCCTGCTTTGAGTGAGCAGGTTCTATTAACAGCACTTTTGACTGAGGTGCACTTGCACATGCCTATGATCCCAATCTGCTTTTGATTTATTTATTCATTTATTTATTACCTTTTGCAAACCACAATAATTGTTACTTTCCAAACCATTTTCTGACAATACATGCTTAGGTGAAGGAAATGAAATTTCTGAAGAGCGTGAGGTTCAAGATAGCTGAGAAAAACACAGAAGGAATCTCAGACACAATGAAAGGAAATGCTCTGAGGGAAGAGTTCTGTGACAAGGTCTTAGTGGGAGAAACTTATTCAATAAACTTTTAAATAAGATTTGATTGTAAAATTGTTGTGCCCAAACTGTTTTTAAAAAATAACTTCATGCTTTTCTGAAAAAAAGTTCTGTTGTGATTGAAATATTTTTAAACAGGAGCTGCTTCATATAAGATTATATATGGGATATATGCTAATAAATAAATAAAATTAAAAACCTAGGTATGAAACTATTTTTAATTGGTAATATTAGTCAGAAAAGTGTGAACACTTTCAATTACATTGTGATTTTAAATTATAGTCAAAAATAATCTAATACTTGACTATAATTTTAACACTGCAATGTAATTCATTATTTTGATATAACCAGTTAAACCATTAACAAAATTACTTTTATACATAGTGTTTTTTTTTCCTTCTTTAATAGGGAGAGTGAGCTGTAATTTTCAGAGTAGATTTAAAATGGCCAAACAAAAACAGATTTCCTTAGAAACTCATCAGTCTATACTTGTCTTGAGAAGGGAAGGTAGAAGATGCTATGGATGGTAAGATTGCGGAGTTCCATCACATTGACCTTAGAGAGTTGCCTTAGAGTTTAATTGTTTGTTTCCTGGATAAGAATAGTTGGATTTACTGGCTAGCAAATCAAGACAGGCCTGGAAGAGGCTCCTCAGTAAGGAACAAGATGGTTGGTGATTTCTCAGGGCTCAGAATTTTCATCAAAGTCTCCATGGGTCTGAAGGTGGACATAAGTACAGTATGTTTTCTTTGTTGTCTTTACTTGTTCTTCATATGATGAGTTGAAAGTTGAACAGGCCAACAGTCTTTAGTGGAAAATTAGATCTGCTGATGACTCAATGGCATGATTCATTAGCTCAGCACAAACCCTATCTCTCAAATAGAGAGTCTGACCAAGGTTCAGAGGCACAAATTCTCAGTTAGGCTGTGGAGGGTGAAAAAGCAGTTTTAAATATAGGTTGTCTAATTACCACATACATCATGGGCAGGACTGTAAGCTTGTGTGTCCTAACTGTAAATGTTTTGATGCATAAACCAAATGAGTAATGCAGTTCTGCCCATGATGTGAAAAAAAGACAAAAAAAAAAGGTACTGTCTTTTATATTCCTTTGGGGAAAATGTCCCCACCATGGAATATGTCAGAGTCAAACTCCTTTCAGACCTATATATATATATATATATATATATAT
>JAAGKR010000839.1:52725-121509 GCA_011419295.1 Clarias macrocephalus | reverse complement strand
GAGTAGATTTAAAATGGCCAAACAAAAACAGATTTCCTTAGAAACTCATCAGTCTATACTTGTCTTGAGAAGGGAAGGTAGAAGATGCTATGGATGGTAAGATTGCGGAGTTCCATCACATTGACCTTAGAGAGTTGCCTTAGAGTTTAATTGTTTGTTTCCTGGATAAGAATAGTTGGATTTACTGGCTAGCAAATCAAGACAGGCCTGGAAGAGGCTCCTCAGTAAGGAACAAGATGGTTGGTGATTTCTCAGGGCTCAGAATTTTCATCAAAGTCTCCATGGGTCTGAAGGTGGACATAAGTACAGTATGTTTTCTTTGTTGTCTTTACTTGTTCTTCATATGATGAGTTGAAAGTTGAACAGGCCAACAGTCTTTAGTGGAAAATTAGATCTGCTGATGACTCAATGGCATGATTCATTAGCTCAGCACAAACCCTATCTCTCAAATAGAGAGTCTGACCAAGGTTCAGAGGCACAAATTCTCAGTTAGGCTGTGGAGGGTGAAAAAGCAGTTTTAAATATAGGTTGTCTAATTACCACATACATCATGGGCAGGACTGTAAGCTTGTGTGTCCTAACTGTAAATGTTTTGATGCATAAACCAAATGAGTAATGCAGTTCTGCCCATGATGTGAAAAAAAGACAAAAAAAAAAGGTACTGTCTTTTATATTCCTTTGGGGAAAATGTCCCCACCATGGAATATGTCAGAGTCAAACTCCTTTCAGACCTATATATATATATATATATATATATATTTTTTTTTTTTTTTTTTTTTTTTTTTTTTACCAAGGTTAGAGAATGCTGTTTACACTTGGCTTGTGATTTCTGGTTTGGCCTTTACTCCTTGCTCACTATAAGCATTGGTGTGGATTGTGTTGTTTTCCTCATATGTCTGTTGATGTAATTTCAGGCTATGCATTGTAAATGCATTACAACCTTTACTCTAAAATCTGAACCTGGACCTGCAAACCTGCTTAAGACCAACACATCAAGGAAAATGTAAAAGAATAAAAATATCTGCCAGTTAAGAAACTGTCATCTGCCTAACTCTGCCACTCGTGCTCAGCGTTGTGTTGATGATGTGAAATATTTTTTAATCACAGTTGTTCACATTCTTGATATTATATAGACATTTTGAACTAAGGTTGAATATCTAATATATCTATATTAATATAAATGAATATATTAATATCTAATTGAAAATGCAAAGGCTGTGATGGGCTAACCATTATGCTTTGTTTAATCTTTGCACTTTGACAGTAACATGAACATTGCTATGATGAGAATTTTGCAAGGTGGCATCACTACCCATGCGCACCACCATGCCATGAAAAGTACATAATAACAGTGCCACAATCATACTGACACCGTGTCATAAGCCATGCATAAGTCATGCAGCCAGTTCCATTTGATATTTATTCACTTTATTATTTTTTTTTAACCATATATTTATAACTTGGTGATGATTAGTTGCCAGCATTAGTATAGTTTTAACTTTATAGTATTTTCCTGATCCTTAGTCCTTGTTAATGAGGTTAAGATTAGAGTTTGGGTTTAAATGGAGGCATACTGTAGCATTAAAGGGATAGCTCAAGTTTCTTTCTCTATTTTTTTTTTGCGGTGCATATACTGTACTGTATATACATTATCATCTTATATGAAGGTCTTAGTCATTATACTTTTTTTTCTGCTCTGCACACTAACTGTGAAGTTTGTGCAAGTACAAGTATGTTATTGGAGCCAAATGTCACAACTGCAAAAAAAATGCATTCCAATGTATAGCTTAGACTCTTATAGTGAGAAGCTTCTGCAGTCTCACTGAGCTAAAGTGAGTTGGTATCTCTCAAAGTTATAGTGTATTTAGTACAAATTTAACTCTTCTTTTACTGAAACTAGCCATACGGGCTTTCGTCATTCCAAATTTAGGGGCAAACTCAAATTCTGGGTTAAACAAAGCAGCACAGCTTTCAGCAGAGTACAAGTTTATACATGAGCTCTAATTCAATTAAATTTTATATGTTTGGCGCTTGTTAACAATTGTCATTGTTGCAAAGCAGCTTTACACAGACAAAAGACAGTTGTGGAAATTTGTATGACATGTGTATGAATCAAATTAGATTAGATTGTCCGTGATGAGCAAGCCGACGGCAATGGTGGCAAGGAAAAACTCCCTGAGGTGACAATAGGAAGAGCTCTAACAGTGCCCTTGATGGACTGTGGTCATTTTGCATCTATGTTGAGCTGGATAGAGACCTGAGTAGATAGTTGAATAAATTCAGTCTACTAACGATGTAGTATATTTAAAGAGTCAATTGTTCTGCATTATGTACTGTTACAACCTGGTCTCTGGTCTCTTCCATGAGTCTCTATGTGGGTTTTTTTCTGCAAAGCTGAAGGTTGAGCATCATCCTTCCAGGTTTTTTAATATTGCATTGGGAGGTTTTAACCCAATTGCAGAATCTCCTTGGTTGTTTTCTTTGTTTTGTTTTTTTTTTACTTTTTGCGCGACAATGTGCAGTGACTTTGTTCTATTACTCCATAAACAGCAGATTTGTAGTTGAACAGCGTGTCCTATCTGAGCTCTGGATCTCTCCAGTTCCGTCAGTTACCCTTGGCCTCTTAGTACCCTTGGACATATATAATAGACTTAATGGTGCTTTTGCAGGATGTTTTTGCAGAAGGTTATACTGTATAATTTTTTTTATTAATAACCAAACCTGAACAATTACCTTTTCAAGAACTTTGTCCCAGATTGTTTTTATAGCCCTTTGGTCTTCATATAGTTTTCAACATATGGCCATAGAAACAGGTGTATTTATATTGAGAACACTTAAGTGCACACAGGTTGACGCATATTCAAATAACTATGTGATTTTTGATTTAGAAAAATTGGTTGCACAGGAACTAATTGATGGGTTAAATCATTGATGTGGGTGTTACACATAAAGCAGAGTGATATATATATATATTCCAGTATATATATACACAGTTCATATAAGTTATGATTATTGATTTGATAATCTATTTCATCAATTTATTCAAAGGTGTATAGTGTTTTACAAAACAGTGCCACATGGTTCAAATGGTGTAATCTAATATAATCTTACACTTTTTACAACTGTTATAAATAGAGCTCAGCTATAGAATCATGAAAACAGATTACATTTGTTTCTAATCAGAACTTTCTTTCACTTTCTCATCTCTCATCTACAAATCCGAGGTTCCACAATTTCTGCGGCCAGAGACATTTGCTTAGTATTTACCATAGCTGCCCCCACCCACCCACCCCCACCAGGAAGACCTGTCAAAACAAGGACTTTCACCAACTTGAACATTACATTTCAATGATCTAATTATAGCACTAGGCCTCGGTATTGTGGGGTTAAAAGAATACTTAAAATATGTTTACACTACCAGTTTGTTAAGCTATATTTATAGAAGAGAGAAAGCATACAGTGTGGAGGATGATTCAGTATGACGTTGTAATTAAGGAATGTAGCTTTTTCCTATTCCCGCACACCTATTAAAGTGACTATTAGAGGACATGGAGACAATTTCTAGTAAGGACGAGAACAGACTGTATGGAATGCAGGAAGGTGTGTTTAGTCAAAGGTTGTACATAATAATTAATGAAATGAGAAGACATAACCACATAAGCAAACTAAGACCCTGTCTACCTGTATAAGGACATTAAAAAAAAAAGCCTCTATCAAGTCAAACCAGGGTGTTTGATTGTGCTAACAGAACTATATAATGTATAATCCTCTGCTACATTAATGCACTTATCCCAGAATTTCACCAATGCTTGGATACGATCAGGGAAGGAAGTTTTCTCAGTATGCTGGAACCATGATCAGACTGCCTGCTTCATGTCTGAAATTCTGGAACTCCCTGGAACTCCCAGGAACTCCTTTAATGGCCAACACTTGTGGAAGTGGTTTGGAGCGAAGTCAGTTTGGTATCTGTTAATAACTCAAATGTACAAGTGGTGTTCGTGAATGATTGTACAACTCCCACAGACAGATACCACTACCATCTCAACAACCAACATCAAGTTTGCTGATGACACCGTGGTGGTGGGCCTGATCACTAAAGCAACGAGAACGTCTACCTGGTGGAGATTAAAAACTTGAAGAACTGCTGCCATAGGAGCACAAACCAGGACAGGAACTACTATACCAGGTCCATGTCATCAATGAGACACCAGTGAGACACCAGAGAGTTGACAGCTTCCAGTACTTCTGCATGTTCACATCATGCAGAACCTGTCATGGTCCTGTCACAGCAACACTGTGGTGAAGAAGGCCTGACGACGTCTCTACCAGCTTAGACGCCTGAAAGACTTTGGAATGCCTCCCAAGGTGCTAAGGTACTTTTGCTCCTGCACCACACACTAACTGGTTTGGGAACAGCACCATGCAGGACGGACATGCTCCACAGAGGGTTCTGATCCATGACCTGCACTGAATCTACAGCAAACGGTGCTGGACCAAGGCCAGGACAATAGTGAAGAACCTCAGCGACCCCAACAATGGACTGTTCTCCCTGTTGCGGTCAGGAAAGTGCTTCCGCTTCCTGAAGGCCAACACAGAAAGACTGAGGAGGAGCTTTTTCCTGCAGGCCATCCGTGCTCTCAACCAGAACACCGCAAAAAAGCAAAAAGTTAAAAAAGCAAAAAGTTTATTTGTCACATACAGCACAGTGAAATTCCTTCTTTGCATATCTCAGCGTAACTGGGGTCAGAGCGCAGGGTCAGCCATGATAAAACACTCCTGGAGCAGATAGGGTTAAGGGCCTCGCTCAAGGGCCCAACAGTGGCAACCTGCTGGAGCTGGGGATCGGACCACCAATCTTCTGATCAGTAACTCAGTGCCTTAGCCCTCTAAGCCACCACATCAGATTAGCTGATCAGATTACCTTTTTTTTTTCTTACACGCAATATACACACAACCTATATTCCTGCCAACACATCAGTGTCATAATTAAGCACATTACTTGCATTTTGAGCATTTCTTGTTTGTCCACTGCTCATTTGCCATAAATGAGGACTACCTTGCATTTTGGGACATGGACAACCACACTGCTGCTGACGCATCTCATTTCTTACTCCAGGTTTCAATTATATTGCTGTTGTCATACCCACACACCATATTTTTACACTTGTATAGATTCATATGTTTATACCACACAGTTTACACTTTTATTCTGTACATCCTGTTCCTGTGTCATTTACATATTTCTGTTTTAATTCTATTCAAATTTGTACATTTCCAGTCTACATTTTTAGTTAATTAAAAATCCTATTTTTAGATTAATTGTATTCTCTAGTACAATATTTTCATCCTACTGTAGTGAAATCTTCCTATTTTATGTCGCAGTCAGTCATATAAGCAATTCACTGCTTATCACACTGTATATGGTTGTGTATGTGACAAATAAAATTTTTATTTGAATCCACTCACTGATGTGCAGCCTTCTTTAAAACATTTGCACAATTCAAACGTTTTACTGCAACTAAGAGTCTCATCACCGTACTGTGCTTGAAATCTTCTGTAAATGTCAATCAGGTTTTGCATTTTCATTCACAAGACATTTCACATGGTTTGACTTGAATGCCCCTTGTATTTTTGGATATGTGACCATCACACACATACTGTGTGTGATCACACACATACTGTATGTGATTCCTTCTGGTTCAAAGTTGGGGGTAATTCTTTAGAATGTCTTTGTATGCTGTACAATTATATTTTTCTTTGAGAATACTAAGGATCCAAAACACCTTTAGGGTGAACTAATGCAAAAACTGCACAAACTCACTAGTGCTCTTGTAGATGAATTGACATTGTTGCAAAGCAGCTTTGCACAATCAAAAGAATTATTTAAGTTTGAATGAAATGTGAATATGTATGAATCAAAATAATAAGACTGTCCCTGATGAGCAAGCCGAGGACGACGGTGACAGTGGCAAGGAAAAACTCCCTGAGATGGCAGTATGAAGAAAGCTTGAGAGGAACCAGACTCAACAGGGAACCCATCCTCATTTGGGTGATATTGGATAAGAGGGATTGATCTGCAGTCGTACTGTGTGTTAGGAAGCTGGAAGTTCAGTATAACAGGAGATGTGTTTAAGTTAATTGGGAGTCCAGTTCGTTATTGGAGGCTCAGGTAGACTGTATGAAATTTCAGTCCTGAGCTATCGAGCAACTGCAGTCATGACTTCTCAGAGAAAAGCTATCTGCATCAGCCGAGGACAGGACCGTCTTCATGGAAAAGTGGAACCGTCCACACGCATCCCAGGCAGACAACATGGGCATCCATGAGACGAGATCTCCAACCAGAAGCGGGACACCAGGACGAGTCAGACAGCTCCAGGGGGCAGAGGGGGTCTGGATCACTGGCAGCTCAGGAGCGACATGTATAGCTCAGCAGAAAGAGAGAGAGAGAGAAGAGGAGAGAGCAGAAGTGAAGAAGAGATAATGGTTGCAGGTATTGTACAAGTAGGTCACAGTCACTTAATGTATAATGTGAATGCATCTTTAGTGTAGAGTGCAAGCAGGGACTCTGGCAGGACTAACTATGACAGCATAACTAAAAGGGAGAGCCAAAAGGAAACACAGACATGAGGGTTCCCTGAGATGTAAAGCAACCAATCACCTCACCGTGAACAAACCTGAGTGATCAGTGAGAGTGGGGAAGACAGCATCTAAACGTACCAGTTCACCATAATACTCTACGTCCATGAGTCCCCCAGATCTGCTCCTTTACCCGAGGCAAATCTATTTACAAGAATCCTTGGCTAAATGAATAGGTTTTTAGCCTAGACTTAAACACTGAGACTGTGTCTGAGTCCCGAACATTAATTGGAAGACTTTTCCATAACTTTGGGGCTTTGTAAGAAAAAAAGCTCTGCCCCCTGCTGTAGAAAATCTAATAGAAAGCATTTCTAGTTCAGTAAAGGTTGTTATAGCTGCAAACAGTAGCCCAACCTACTAATAAGTCCATGGTTTTGCAGTGGAATGTTCAACAGGAAATTGTGTATGGGATGATCTGGTATCTACATACTTTTGGTTATATAAAGCCTAGACACTAGTTTTGTAACACCAACAGATGGCAGCACAAGGCTGCACACACATTCACAAGGAGCAACGACCTTCATAAGTCAGTGTGCCAAAAGACATCGTCTTGTGTACATCATGAGCTGTGTAACTGGTGCTATTCTGACCATGTGTGTTACCATGTATGCTATTTCATCAACACTGCTGCCACTGTCGGTCTTCACAGTGGAAGAGCACATCATCTCCACAATTGAAAAAGGCGAGGCAGGTCTGCAACTTGACCAAGTGCATGCTCATTGTCTCTTTTTGACATCTGCAGCATTGTACATCAAGTATTCGTCCCCAGGTGCCAGAGCAAATTCTACTGATTCTTATAGAATAGACTTTCCCCATCTTATTAAAGAAAAAAAAAGATAAATTCGGATCACTTTCTTAAAAATGAAAACTCTATCCACATTAAAATGCAAAATTGATCTGAAATCACTTCAATCAAACCGGAGATTGTGATGAAATTTTTCTTGAATGCAAGTGTAAAACCAATTGTAAACCACCGTTCCACCCCTGTCCCTTATTTCCATTTCAGGGAGTTGGCAAGCCTAGTAAGTATAATCCCCACAAGCTATTATTTGTACTACCATAGCGCTGGATTCAAGTGGAGTACAGAGCATATCATATTCTGGCACTTTGCTTAGGAGTGTGATAATAAAACACAATTAAATTAAATTGGAAATGTTATCAAGGAAGAAATAAAAGACTACTACCTAACAAACTAACTGTTCAGCAATCATAAAAACATATCTGTGAGCATATCTGAAACCACAAGAAGAATGTTCATGCTGGATTTTCTAACATTCTAAACCTTCCACATTTTCGAACACCAATAGAGAGGCTAAAAAGCAGAGAAAATTTTTATTTTTTAATTAATATTAATAATAAACTATATATCTATATATAAGTTCTCTAATTCAATTTGCAGGATTGCTAGTATCCCTTTAAACAACTCTTAGGCTACATGTCCTGAGGCTGTCCTGATAGCGCCTCATCAAAGTTGTATCATATTGCCTGATCCAGTTTGACAGCCAGATTGGATATAAATAGCACTGCAATACATGAATTTGAGGAGTTCATCTGTTTGCACATGGCCTTTAATGGTTAGAGCAGAATGGATGTATTGGCAGATTGCAACTACACGTAATGGGTACAATATTTTATTACTTCATCTTTCTAGGAAGGTTAAATGTAGTATTAGATTAGGAGCACATGCATCTCCATAACCTTCTTAACCGCAGTGTTCTTCATATAGTTTAGAGGTGAACTAAAACATTAGTTATATCTGACATTTATAGCGGATCTGAAATATATTATAGGAATCGAATATCCCTGTACAGACATCATAAAGCATTATAAGATCTGTTCAGAAGTTGTCAGGATCCTTTAAGTTGCAGTGAGGCCGGATGCCCTGAGGCTGGTATCCAATATAGTCTGTGGTGAAGCTAATTCCTTTGATAAGGTTGCCAAACGTCTCAGGTGTCAGGTTAAGTACATTAGAGGCATGAATAGAATTTATAGCATATAATGCTCGTGTCTAATGTGGGAAAAAGATGTTGTGCAGCAGATTTCCTTACACGCATGCCTGATTCTAATTTATGAACACCATCTTAAAATGTGTAACAGCTATTTACATTTTGCCGTTGGTTTTTTGTTAGTTTTTTTAAATCAACCTGAAGATTTTGGATGTCATGATGTTTTGAATATGTTCAGATTTCTTTAACATCTGCTGTGCTTCTGTTGCTCTCGATTAAAATACAAAAAAGATCATGAAAAGTGAAAAATGTTTTTTCTCCTAAGGAAAGTGTTGCTTAGCTGAATGTGTTTCATGACAGGGATTTCTTTAAATAGCACCTTCCCTTAGCAGGAGAATGCTGGAGTTCTGCTTATGCACTACAGATACAATCGACAAACCATGGTGGCACTTTAAAAATCTATCCATCCATCCATTGGATAAACTCTGGATGGGGTGTCAACCAATTGTAGATCAGAGGTGCACACATACAGTACTCACACACCCAATCACACTCTACAGGCATTTTGGAAATGTCAGTCAACCAACTATTAGTAGCAGTGGACTGTGGAAGGAAATCAGAGTACCCAGATGAAGCCCACCATGCTCTGGAAAATCATGCAAGCAACATTAAAATGACCAGACTCGATGAATTATTATGCTAATGATGGCAATTTAACCTTTACAAGGCTTTAAAGAAAAATGCACAGAAGTAAAAGCTTCAATTATGAGGGCTGTTCAAATCAAACCAGGACTTCTGATGATGAATTTTCTTGTGAGTGAAGGCATAAAACTGGTTAACTTAAGCACAGTATGGTGAGAAGACTCTTTGCCACAATAAACATTTAAAGGGTGCAAATGGTTTAAAGAAGCTCGTACATCGTGAATGACGATCTCGGCCAAGATGGCTCTACTGCGGTCGTTCCTGTGAGCGATCAATGCCCGATCCTTGAAAATTACCAAAGAACCTTTAGACGAAACGCATCTGTCTGTGGGAACTGACAACAACACTTGCCCATTACAGGAGCTCGGCTAGGAATTATTGCCACATCCCCGGTATTTTCTGACCTCGCTCCAAGCCATTTTCACATGTTTGGGCCATTAAATGTTTCCGGGAGGCCAGCAGTTCAGATGTGAAGCAGGCAGTGTGATCATGCCACCCGGGATACTGAGAATACTTTCTAACTTGATGGTATCCAAGAACTAGTGAAATGCAGAGATAAGTGCATTAGTGTAGAATTATTTAGAGAAATTAAGGGAGCTTTTAACTCTTCAAATTGATTTGAATGCCCCTTATAATATTCCAAAACTCTGTCTCTTATTTATTTGCTGTGGGAAGTTGCAGGGACATGTCAGGGACTTTTGAGCACATGAAATATCTTTGCAAACAAAAACAAAAAAAAAAGCCTCTTCATCATGGTGTCACAGTGACCACACATGAGTTTTGTTTTGCATGCTTTGTGGCTTTGAAACCCATTGTCTATTGTTGAATCCTCTGTGGAACTCAGAGAATCCAGCAGTTCGACTAGTTTCATACAGACCCACAGAAGTGTGTCGGAAGTTTTCGTTGCTCTTGCACGTCTTTTTTATTATCAGCGAACCGAACAAGAACCACATGTTCAGCTACAAATGCCACTCAAGTTGATCATTATTGATACGTAGAGGTTGTGCATAGGTTCGAGAGCTGATGAGTATGACCAAAAGTGGGGTGTTTTGTTTTTCAAGGCCAAGGGCTGGTGATAAGGCGAACTCTGCATATGGTCCACGTTAGTACTGCTGTATTTATTGCCAGGGCTTGTAGAATGAAGGGGCCTCCGATTATTCATCTGGGGCATGAGGCCCTGCTTCTTCACTCAGTGTCTCAGTTACCACATACATCTATGCTGGAAGCTACAAGTAGTAGCTATTGCATGCTCTTCAGAATTACCTGCTAGTATAAATAATAGCGACAATTGATTTGAAGAGGGGGGGAAAGTACAGAAGGGTTTTGTTTTAGTGATATGTAAATTAGGCTTTATTGTTCATAAAAGGATATAGTTAATGAAACATGCTTGTGAAAATAAAGGTAAAGTTACATGCTCAAGATGTAATATAAGTCTACAAGTTGTTCCTAATCTCTTTACGGTTTTATTGTCATTGATATATGAGGATGATAAAACAGAATGGGAATCCATAAAAAACATTCTTAGAGCCACTGGGGTCTAAAGTAAATGTGCAGTAGGCAAAGAAATCCTACCTCTTATTTCTCTCTACATGGTAATGTATTAGTCTCATTATCATCTTGTTAATTATATATATATAATCTTAGTTCTTGGGAAACGAGCATTTCAGCCGTAAAGCATGACATCTGATCATGGCTCTGGTGTACTGAGAAAACTTTCTACCTTGATCGTATCCAAGCACAAGTGAATCGCTAGTATAAGTGCATTAGTGTAGCAGGGGATTTTACTCTCCTAACTGTGTCCTGTTATTTTGAACAATCAAACGTCCCAGATTGGCTTGAACATCCCTTGTCTTATTTGAATCAACCAGTGGCTTGATTTCAGCAGAGAAGGGTAGCATTAATAACAACACACCCTAAGCCAAAATACAAAAGACAAAACACTGTTGATTTAAATCTGGTATTTAGGGAAAGGCATTTGAAAAAGAAAAACTGATTTTAATTATTTATTTTAAACCCTGTCATCATAATCCTGCTGTTCCTATCACAATCTCTTCAGTATAACTTACAATATAAATGGTTCTGTATGTAACAGGTAAACTTTCATCACATACTTTACACTTTGTCATTGTCAAATCTTATTAGATTCAATTCGAATAATTTGCTGTATAGCCAGAGAGTATTATGCACTAATCTAAAACTAATCAAATTTGGCACGTACAAACGTTTTCTAATGGACACTAATGGACAATGAGCAGAATGCCCCAGGATTGCACAATTCGAAGGAGTTACTATACAGCATTGTATATAATGGAGTATGAAGTCACGAAGGAGATCTTTATGAAAGTATAGTATATCAGTTAGGGCTGGGGCTCTGCCCCTATGGACAAGCAAAAGAATATTTAAGTCGCACATTTATTAAAAATTCAGAGGGTCTTTCTCCTAGTTTATCTACTATCCAGTGCCAATCTGCTTTCATGTTTTCCCCTACGACATAGCTACCTATTCAGGAGAGTGCATTTTTCCCTCTGACACTGATGAAGCCGACCCTGTTCATCCAGCTCCTACAGTATCTCTTATGTAATGTCATAAGTCGGCTAAAATGAAGGGACAGATGTCCATAATTGAATATACTAACACAATAACTGCTGCATAGGAAGAATCATTTCCTTCGAGAAAGTCAAGCCTACAGTATTATGCACTTTAGCACTTCTGGAGTGTTTAGCACAGCACATATGTTGCAGTCTCCTTACAGAAACAGAAAGTCTTAGCTAAACAGCTTAGGAGACACAGTTCCCACTTGTTTGGTTCTTTTTTTATTATTATTATTCTGGTGAATAGCAACACTCGCATAAAGAGAAAGTGAGCCAGTAGGATCCTTTATTCCGTACACAGGATCCACGTGATCCTGTGTACGGAATAAAGCAGCATAGATGATGAATGAGGGAAATAATGTAAAGGGTCAAGCACAGAACTTTTACATATCCTGGGAATAAATCAGAAATTGATATTTGTGGTATTTGTGGTATTTCATTTAAAATAGCCAAAAACAGATATTTATAAATCCATCATTTTATTACAACTGAAACTACTACTACTACTACTGTCCAAGGCCTTCTGACCAATCAATAAAAGCTTTGAAGTCAGTCTAATGTAAACTTTACAATACTATATTTTTCTTTATATGTGCATTTGAAACATCTACAGTACACACTATGATACACCAAGTGTTTTTTTGTTTGTTTGTTTTACCATGATTCCTTCAGCTCGATACATCCAATTTTCATCATGTTATTCATTCCTTCATTAATCAACCTCATGTTCACCTTCTTTATTGGACCTCTAATTTCCATTATGCATTTTCTTTATCTCTTGTGTGCATAAACTAACAATGCAAGATGAATCAACCCGAAAACAACATCCAATTGTGCAAGGTTGGATTTCAGGGAAGCCTAAGTCTTCTTGGAAAATGCTTAAAAGAGTACACTATGTAATGATTCCTTAATAATCCATCCAATTTAGTATTAGTTGTTCCTAGAACAAATCCAACATTTTCTGAGATTTTAACCTCAATATTACAGTTTTATGGCAAATCCAGCGTGTGAGTCCCAGTTTGACTTGAACACATCGTAAATTTACTCACTATGGATTTACCTATGTCCTTCATTTGTTGTATCTCAATCTTTAAGACAGAATGTTTCAAGACAGAAAGGGGGATGAATACCATGTTTGTCCCATCTATTCTTACCTTTGCAGTCAATTACTGCAAGTACATGTTCTGGCTTATTTCTGTTGAGCATCAATTTTGATTCGTCTGGTTTTTATATATGTCACCCTCATGTTGTGTTAGTTTTTGGCCAACTATCATAATGTTCCCAGTCACTTTTGACCAGATCATTTTATTTAATTTTAAATTCACAATAATACATATACATTCCAGGCATAACATGTCTTCGCACCACATGCTGCCCATATCTTTATACCATACTTAGATGGTTTGTTTGGTCTGTTTAAATGGGCAATGTCCCCAAAAAGCGACAAGATGCTTATTACAGGTTGTAAATGCGTGGCAGACGCTCCACCCACTTCCCAGTTTGTCGCCTTGGCTTTGGGCTGATCTTAAGTGGCGGTCATCAAAGCGAATCACACATGACAGGATATGGAAGGTTTGCAAAGACATTTTAATGTGAAATATTGTCTGACCAATTTCCATATCTCATAAGCTGGATGCAGATTTGTGCTTGAGAATTCATCTTCCCCTCAGTGACTGCAAGCTGGCCAGGCCCTGATGCTTTACAGTTGGGATGATGCTTTTATGATGATATGTAGTGCCCTTTTTATGCTAGATGCTGTGCTGTGAGTTCTTTCCAAATAGTTCAATCTTAGTTTCAGCAGTGCATAAACCATTTGGTCAATACTGTTGTGGAGTGTCAAACATCAGGCATGCAGCAATGTTCTTTTTAGTAAGCAGCGGATTCTTTTGTTGTGTCCTGCCATGGACACCCTACTTGTTCAGTGTTTTATATACGTACTGTAGACTCACGAACGCAGATGTTAGCCAGTTTTAATGATGCCTTCAAATAGTTGCCTGTCCGTCAGGGTTATTTCTTTACCTCACTGATGAGTCAGGTATGCTAACATCTAACTCCAATTAGCTTTTTCTGAGGTCATTAACTATAGGATTCATATTTTCCACTAGCACTATGAGGATTTTTATGGTTGTACATAATAAAGTTATGAACGATAAGATTTTTAAATGTTATTATTTTAGGAACATTATATTTGGCAGTACTCCTGACTTAAATAAATTAATTAATGCAGAAAACCATGAAATTCTAAAAGGTTCAAATATTTTTTTCTTGCCAATATGCATGTATGTATACTGTATGTACATTGTTGACATAAAGTACGTTATACAGACACCTGACCACTACACCCATATGGTTAAAATATTGTATCCTGCATAGGACGTCCAAAGGATGTATAATAGAAAGGTATATGTTACAATGGAAGAGTGCTTCTTCCATTGTAACAAATAAGGATAATAATAAGGATACAAATAAGGATACAAATAAGGATACAAATAAGGATAACATCTTAAATAATTCCTATTGTGGAAGTTTTTATACAACCGACCAAATTGTAAAGCATGCAGTTCTTTTTTTGGATGAACCCTCAATAGCTTAGTTCATCATCTGAGCCCTTTGCTTGGCCTCTCTCTTCCTTCAAAACACCACATAATGAGGAATCAGGTCCTCTTCCTGAAACCTAGTTGAATGTGTCCAAGCTCTCTCGGCCAGAATGGAGCTCAGCGCTGCTGTGCAGGAAGAGCCAGGTGCAGCTCTGTTTACTCTCCCCTGCTAATTATGTCAAATATTATTCTAGCCTGTCCCCCATGTCCCTTGTAACCCATTGCACAATGTAGAGAAGGGAACAAAGACGGTGTGCATATATCCATTGGAAAGAGAGAGAGAGAGAGTGTTTGGGGGGGTTCTAAATATTCAGTGTTTGCTAAGCACTAAAAGTAATGTCCCTGCTTATTCTCTAAATGGTGCTCTAAAGATAGATGCAGTGGTGGCATCTATCTGTCCATATATCTGAAAATTCATAACTGAAAACAGCTGCGGGGACATGATGCTACTGTTTTTGTTCAAGATAGGTTCGATATGTAACAATTAACACAAGTATTAATTGCATGCACTTTGTTTATTTACAGTAAGTGTGAAAAATGACAGGATGTCATAAATGTGAAAAACACCTGGTTCTATAGATATAAATTTTTTCTCATATATGTCCGTGTCATTTTAAGGAATGTGCTGTTTCAGCAAGTTGTCTGAATGATTTTCAGCACATGCCATGATTTCAGTATCGCAAAGTTATTTCAAACCAGGGAGGTGATGAAATATTTCATGCTTGCAAAAGAGCATGAATAATAGTGTTAGTACATGGAGAGGTAAGAATATAAAAGAGGTCAGATGTTGCAAGGGTGTGTAATCAGGATAGATAGTCAGTCATGTTGAAAGTCACTTTGAAGAAATGAATGAAAAAATTTTTCCTTTGGGCTTTTGTGCAGGATACTAGGGTGGGCTATACAGAATTAGGCAATGTTATTGGTGTGTTTTATAAGAATAAACATATGACGTTCCATAAATGTTCTTCAGGGTAACACGGAGGGATGCAAGGGTCATTTCCAATATGAGATATTGATCTTTTAAACCTGGCATCACCACATCTGTCAGACATCCCTACAAAAGGGATGTTGCTTACTGGTGCCAGTGCCAAAATCCATATCCCAGACTAGTCACTAAAGCACTTTCAGCAAGCAAGCACATCGGGAAAAAAATGTTTCCTCAGTAATTACCTCTAAATTGTTCCAAATTGCTTCTGAACCGTCTGTGTTGTGTTTCATGGGTTAACACGAGCTACAACACTACCTAGCTTGGGCTGAATCCCAAATCCCTCTCTAACCCCTGTTCACCTGATGTGTGGAATAAAAGATTCTACACCATACACAGTGCGCTACCTTTCTGCCATATGCTATTTGGGATTTAAACCAATGGGCAATTTGGGAACGCTAATTAGCCTAATCTGCATGCACATAGACCTGAGGCAGGAATCAAGACTGGAACCCTGGAGGTGCAAGAAAATAGTGCTAACCACAACACCACTGTGCTGCCTATCTTTATTGCTTCTTTCGTCCATTCTCACATGCATTTTAAATATTTTGAATAAATTATAAAAATCTACAACAGCACTTATCATACAGTATGAAAATCAGCAGAACTGACGCTAGCAATAGCTAAATAGATAAAACTATCTGCGGTCAAGCATCAAAGGTGTTGAAGCAAACATAGGGTAATCTTTCTATTACTTTTATTTCTCTACAACCGTAAGTATTAAACAAATTACATAGTAGCCTAATGTCATTTAACGGTACATCTGCTGTCTGCTATTGGGTCTGACATCAGAGGAGAAAACACATTATGTCTACAAACGGTCAGTAGTGTGTGTGTGTGTGTGTGTGTGTGTGTGTGTGTGTGTGTGTGTGTGTGTGTGTGTGTGTGTGTGTGTATGTGTGTGTGTGTGTGTGTGTTTACATTACAAGATCTATTCATGCATTTGCACTCCCTGTTAGGATCATGGTCTGTAGTTGAATAATCAAGTCAAATGGTTATGTCCAGAGCATTATTAGATCTAAGGTTATGTTTTGTCATCTTTTATTTAACTCAATCACAAGAATAATATATGGCTTTTTAAAATATGTTATTATTTACCATCTGTCTTCTCATTCGCTATCCTGTGCATGTTCATAGGTAGCCTGGGGTCTGTCACAGAGATCTTAGGGTTAGGAAATGTCTTCAGGACATCTTTCACACTATGGATGAATAAATAGCATGCTTAAAAATGAATGAAATATTCCAATTGTTGTCAAAATTCGTATTTTGTATGAGGAATAAAACACTTTGGAATGTACTGTTTTTGGGAAATCAATTAATGTTAGTGTGATAATGCAACACATTGAGGCAAGATGATGTTAACACTTGCACCTCCAGGGTCGAGGGTTCAAGTCCTGCCTCGGGTCTATGTACGTGGAGGTTGCATTTGTACTCTGTTTTCCTCCCACAGTTCTAAGGCTGATTGGTGTTTCCAAATTCCCTAAGTGTGTGTGAGTGTGAGTACATGTGTATTTGAGTGCCTTGAGATGGATTGGTTATGCAGGGTGCACCCCACCTTGTGCCCCAAGTCCAGCCACCCTGTACAGCATAAAAAGAATAGAGAGTATATAAAAGAGTAAATCAAATTTGTGTTTAATTTACTATAATAGCAGGTTCTGTCATATTTTATTCCTTACTCACGCAACAGTGAGTTAATCAGAATGATTATAAACATATAAGGATAAACCCACTGACTAGAGTTAACATAGCATTGCCTTTATTTACTTCCAGACTCTGACGTTTATTTCTTGTGTTTGTGTTGATTTCACTCTGGGCGTTCGCGTGACTTTCTGATTTATTCTTACTTAAATGTAATATTAGCACTTGTTAATGGAATAATAATTTTAAAAAAAATTCCAAACAGTTGCCACTTCCAATTTAATCAAACTGTATTCAATGCTTCGTGAAGCCAAATTTCCGAGTAAATATGTGGAAACCATTGTTCACTGTTTTTATAGTCTTGCACTGATCCTCTGTTGTCAATGATAATACACCACTGGGAACATACAATATTTGTTTTTCTATGGTTTTCTTTGGCATCCTTTGTCATGTGGTGAAGTTATGCTCTAGCGGGAAAAGTCTTCTTGATGCTCCATGCCTGTGTGTGTCTTCATGTCCTCAAGTCCACATGCACTCTGGGACATTTTAGATATGCTGTAATGCTTAAAATCATCGCAGTCTTTTTAGATAAAGTAAGGCCTGGTGTGAAGACCAAAGAAATGCCACACTTCAAAGAATCTCTCCCATCGTGCCGGTGAAAACATCTTGCAGAACATTTCCACGGAACATCACCACACGCATCAGAGGAACCCACTGATTAAAAAGGAAGATCTGAGCTGAATGTACTGCTAATGAATAAAGGTGAGAAATAGACATCAAGCAATGATTAAAATATTTGTAAAATATGAATTATGAGAAACCTAAATCATGTGAAATGGAAATCTGTGATTGTTTTAGGCCAGCTTCAACACCATGTCGAATTCAATGGGCGTGAAAGCGGAAAGATAATATAAGCAGAAAATGTGTATGGGGGGAGGGGGGTGATGGGGGGTAACTGAACAAAACAAAAGATGGTATATTCCTTTTTTTTTTTCATTTATTATTTATGATAGCCTTGCAACGATTATTGAGATTAATTCGGGGTAATTCCTGTATATGGTAAAAAACAGTAAAAACAGTATTATCAGCCTAAAAAATATTTTATCGAACAAAATCTTATCTTACTTGTATTTTCAGTGGCAAACAGGACATCCTGCAGGTCTATTCGCAATCTAAGATTGCATCATGCGATCAAGTCATGTGATAACGAAGGGGGTTTGAAGCAGTTGTTCCCAGTGGAGAGGCTCAGGGCATCAGGGCTCATTTAATCATATGCATAAAGTCCATTATCTAGCCATCCATCCATCCATCCATCCATCCATCCATCCTTCTACCAAACTTTACTGAGTTTTTATATTTATTCCTCAATTTAACTGGGCACTTGATTATATTGAGCATAATCCAAACTTTAATAGTAGATCATAAATAAGTAAAAAACTATAATGTTGTAGTATATAAAAGAAAACTATATACTGTATGTTATAGTTCTGAATGTGAAACATGAAAAGAAAGCGGTTCTAAAAGTGTCTGTGGTTCCTGGCGGCAAAAATCAGAAAATCCCTTCCTGCTCTGGGTCAAATGTCCTCCAGTAGTTAATCACAGCACTTTTCAATAACCTACTTTTGGGTTTTTTATTTTTTTTATTTTATATTTCAGGTAATTTGAAGTTAATAATTTTGTTTTTCATCCAGTTGTTCAAGTTTAGAACGATAGAGGATAGATTTGGCCAATTTGTCCCAAATAAATATCTCACAGAAACACAAAAAACAGAAATACTGTTTACCAGTATCCAAGTCTAGACCCAGCGAGGGAAAGAAGAGAGAAAAGCATAGTTATTATTGCAGTTACTGATTTTGATCTTGCTTAAACCAAACATCAATGATGCATGATGTATGAAAGTATAAAATGTAAAAAAATATAAGAGATACTGTATGAAACATTATTTTAGAGTGATATTGTGTCTTTGAAGATAATATAAGTGTAAAACATATAACAAACTTTTAAAACATTAAGATGTTTAAGTTTGCAGCAAGCAGTTGGTCCATGAGCCACAAAATAAAAAGTATATAGATTCCAAAATACAATTCTGGATGAATGCACTTAACAGAACACTATAAATGTGCCAATAGTCGTGTTTTTGTCACAAAAATAAAAACATCCACACGGAGCATTAACAGGTGTCTCACAGTTCATGATCCGAGCGGGTGATTTTTCTTCTTTCTCCGTTTCTTCCAACAGAAGACAAACCATCTACGTCTCTACTGTTTCTGGTTGTGTAAATTTGCAAGTGCGCCCGGGATCGGAACTGATGTTACAGTGTGCACGAGGACCTGCGGTGGGGTTTGGGGAGGGGGAGAAATCGTGCTCAACAGAACAATCGTTCCCGGTCAGAAAACACCCTTAACTGTGACAGGCTGCAAAGTGCCTGAAGATATAATTTTAAAATTGATTGTTTATATAACAACCTCAGCAGCAACCTCATTTCCCCTCTCGTCTGTTCCAACCACTCAGATTTCAGCTCCACCAGTATATTAATCACCGGCCTGATCATGTGTCATCATCTGCATCTGTTTCTCACTGCTTCATAGATGGTTTTAATGCTTGAATGATTCATAGTTCAGTGTGTGGCTTAAGAAATAAAAATCATTCCTCTGAATCTAGTCAGGAACAGAGACTGGACTGAAAAAGAGAGCAAAAATAGTCCTTCACAAACCCTGGAGAACTATTAATTAAAGAATTCATTATGAATACAGTAAATTTTGGCTCTTTGGGAGCAAATTATAACATTTGAGGAGTGGCTCAGGATTTTTGCACAATACTGTATGTGCGTGTATTAACTTTTGAGTTTCTTTGCACTGATAAAATCCTGACTGTTGAAAAATCTGACTTCACCATGATACTCACCTTGGAGACATTTCAGGTTTCCTATCCTTTTTCAAACATATCCCTGTCCTCTCTGTGGCCTCAGATTTGGCCGCTTTCTACAAGGATATCTTCTCCATGGTGGATTCTTGCCGCGAGCTGGTATTCACATTTTGTATTCGGCATGACATTTTTTACTGTAGTCTTTATAGAATTTGTCACCGTTAACAGCTTTGGGAACCAGGCCATTATTGTCTTATATGCCCAAGGAGAGACATCTTTGTCCTGGAACCATCGAGAGAGCCTGACTCCCCTGATCCCCATAGACCTTAGCTCTTAGTCATAGTAATAAAACCAGTAACACACATGAACAAGCCCAGCTCCCTTTGTCCTAGTGCCATGTTCTATTTTCACCCGTTCTTTTCCTCTTCTAAACTATCTGGTGTACTTTTTTTTTCACTTCCTAAGGAGCCAGTGTGGCTGTTCCTCTTTGGTCACAGTGGACAGGGTAGTGTTTCAAAAGAACTGGTACAAATATGCACAAGGGAGCACTGAGCACTGTACTGTCTTATACTCCGCCATCATTCTGCGAGGAGGTCAACTTGATGATAAATGATTGTTTTTTATTTTATCCTCATTTACCATTTATTCTAATACGTTTTTGTTCTTTGGCTCGTTTTTTTGATAATTAACTTGTTAGTTTAGTTCACCTGTCAGGGTGTTGATATTCTGGCTGATGAGTGTATTTTCCAGCTCTGCTGTTATAAACACTTATAGTATAAACACTTGTCTTCTCTTAAACTTTTCATTTAAATGCATATAGAAGATTGTTAACTTTATGGGAATTATTACTTTTTTCATGTCAGTATGAGTGGCATATTAGGCCTAAGCAAAAGTTGACTATAAACAAAATCTATATACTCAGTAAGGAGGTATGTTTTGAAATGTATTGATTAAAAAAAAATTGGGGGGGCTGAAAGTTTGCTTCTGTCAGCGCTATGGTATGCAATGTGAGCTGACTATTCGGGGAAGACATGATTGATGACAGTGAAAATCACTAAATTCAGCCTGTCTGGGTAAAATCGCTCATGTTGCAAGACCTCCAGTGGTTTCCCAAAACATTGTTTTATTTTCTTTTTTTTTTTTTCCATGAACCCCCATATGCTTTGGCCAATTAAATGAATAATGGCATGTTGGTGCATTTTAACTACTGGCACGTTCACATTGTTTGGAAACAGCTATCAATTGCATTGAAAATTGAGCTGACCTTAATTACGTCTCAGAGGCCTGAGCTAGGTAGTGTGCAGTGATTGCATAACCTGTATAGTATTGTGTAATCCTTACACAACATGCCATTGTGTTGAGATGCTGTTTTCGTTTCGTTCTCTGTGGATTACTCCCTGCACTACGATGTCTCAGCGGAGGAAGCTGGTAGAGGCGAACACGTCCGGCTGCATCTGAGGAGCTTTTAGGCAGGTACTATATTATAATGCTAAAGTAAGAGTTTTCAGCATCATCATTTAATCTCTACAATCCTTCATCAGTCTATCGCCTCACACATTAATACATCACTTTCATACTCATCCCTGCTTATTTTTTTACTCAGCTCTAACTCTCTCTGGTATCTTTTGCTTTCCTATGTGACCTCCGGCTCCCCAATTCCTCTTTAAAACTCCTGGATGCATGCCTACACTTCTGTCCTTGTTTTGTAGCTCTGTTTAACCCAAGCCCTTGTCATCTTTTTTTTTCTGATTTAATCTCTGAAGGAGTTTAAAGAATTAAACAAAGATGCACTTTTTTTGTGTAGATTATTTCATTTGGCTTTGCACTCCCCAGTTAGTGAATTACAATACCTGGGGGTATTAAACAAAGGGAAGTAAATGAAAATCAGACGTGCAGTGTGCTCAGACACCAACACAAGCACGACATGTATCTAGGACAGCCTGTTCTGTTTTCTCTGAGTTTCATCCGCCCTTGGACCCACTAGCTTTCCCAACCGGTTTGATCTCCCAGTGAAATAATATTGTTTTAATCCCATAGACATTGATAAGCTTGCTCGGAAGTGCAAAGTTATAAAAGCTCAGCAGATAAACCCTTTGCTTATAGATGCTTTGTATTACAGATAATGTTATCATAACACTATTCCAGCACATTTCCCATCCCTAGCAGCAGAAGCCACAAGCAGCTGACTTCTGTGACGTGCATTATTATTTCACATCCTTGTTACATAACATACATATACAGTATGTACTGTATACCACATATAATGCCGATTTTTTAGCGCTTTTAACATTTACACATTTTGCTCTGTTTCAGACTCATCTTTAAATGTGTTCAGGCTCTCTTTTTTCCTGATCATTTTGCACACAATACTGACAATGTATGACAAAGTAAAAGCAAATGTTTATAGTTTTTTGTGAATCTATTAAAAATATATAGATTAGAAATATCCATTTTACATAAGTATGCAAACTCATCACTTAGTATTTGGTCACATCACCTTTGGCAGCAATAACAGCATCAAGTTTGCTTGTGAATGATGCTACACCTTGGCAAACCTTTCTTTTGGAAGTTTCTTCCATTGTTCTTAGGTTGAACAGGCAGGGTCAGTGTACAGACATTTACTGGTCTCTTCAGAGATGCCCTATTGGGATCAGGTCCAGACTCCAGGACTTCCACAGAGCTATTCTGAAGCCACTCCTGTGTTTTCTTGCCACTTCTTGTCATGGTCGTGTTAACTGTAAACCTTCATCCCATATATATAGGGAAGCCTAAAGAAATCCACACACAAATGCAGGGATGTCTGTGTATAATGAGCGGTTTGTAAATGCAAAATACATATTTGTGAATCGTGTGACCTTTATTTTCGAATCTTAGAATACATTTGTGGATCATGTTGCATTATTATGTGGATTACTAAATACTGTACACTTGTGAATTGTGTTACATTTATTTTTGAATTATGACACTGATCTGACTCCATACCACTGCTGCAGGCTCTGAGCCACAACTGGGATGGACTAAGAGTCTCGTCACCGTCTTGATTAAATATCAATCAGTTTTACCCGTGCATTCACAAGAAATTCTATCACATGTTGAGCCATGATACTCTTCTTTCATTTCCAACATAGTCTTGGTTTGACTTGAACGCCCATCATACTTTGGGAACTGCTGGACCAATAACCTTTACAAATGTAGAATTTGTGCAGAGAACTGAGTTAAAATATCAGTTCCTGGAATAAATAAATGGTCTCTAACTTTAAAAAGGTCATGTTTTGCTACAGACCTCCGTAGCCAGGATCTTAGAGAGAACAGATTGGCCACGCTCCTTGGTTAGTGACACACACGCAAGAAGCAAGGATCGGATAGTGATTTCCTCCGAGTGTTACGCCACGCCCTAATGGTGTGTAAGAGACAGTTCGAAAAAACGCAGTCAGTGGCTTCGTGTGCATCAGAGGAGCACATGTTTGTCTCTTTGGTAGCTGTCGCTAATGTGAGAGTGTCCTAACAAGATGGGTGGGAATTTGGACATGTTCAGGAGATCTCCGTACAAAAAAATAAATAAATAAATAAAGAGGTAATTGTTACAGATAGTATTGATAAAGTTATCCTGAAAAAACACTGGATTGGAAACCAATCCTTTGCAGTGCACCATGCAGAAGTTGAAGAAATGTAGCTTAGCCAATCCACCTACTGGCATATTTATGGACAGTAGAAAGAAATAGAAAAAGGCAGAGGAAACCTACATGGACTAGCACAGAAACTGGAGCTATGACCTGGCAACGCTACTCACCATGCCAGCCTAAACTATGATGGCAAAGGCTTACAGGCAAGGTTATTTGTTGATTTGTATATGTTTATTTTTTTACAGGTGGTCAGGTAGGAATGTACAAAGATATTCATATCTCTCAAACATTTGCATATTTTGTAGTTTTCTAAAAAGGAATAAAAACGGGGCAATGGTGTCTCAGGCTCTGGATAGCTGATCAGAGGACTCTTGGGCAAGACACTTAACCGTATGCCCCATACATACCTAGCCAGTGCAAACCCAGTTTAAGAAAGAAGTGTTGAGACAGGAAGAGCATCCATCAAAACCCTGTGTCAAATGATCCAGAGCCAATGATCTGATGTGGTAACCAATAGGAAAAAGGGGACAAAGCGCAAGAGGGAAAAATAACCAGGAATTAAACTTTTTTCCCCCCATTTGATTGTTGAGTAAAAAGGTAAAACAATGCAGGATTTGTTAGTTGCAAAAGTATTAATTGACATGGTTCAATGTCGGATATAAAATAACATCAATCTTTATTAATCCCAAGGGAAATTGCCGCTACAATCATCAATTTACAGTCATATTAGTGGCTGAAATTCTACCACCTTTTGATAGGTTGCAGGGAATGCAAAAAAAAAAAAAAAAAGTGAATCAAAGAGAATCAGGGAAGTTCCAGAATAAAGACATGTACATTAGTGATAAGTGTTTTGTAAATGAACAATACCTTTGCGTGAAAATGCGTGACATTTTTTGGTGAATCACAAAATACCATGTTGCATTTATATGTAGATTACTTGGTCCATTTGTGAATTGTGTTACATTTATTTTTGAAAAATGACATTGACCATACTCCAGACTACTGCACTGTGCTCCAAGCCACCTCAGGTGGGATCATCATTTTTTGGACGTACATCTTTCTTTGAAACGTTTGCACCGTTCAAATGTTTTACTGCGGCTAAGAGTCTCATCACCTCATACTGTGCTTGAAATCTTCAGGTAATGACAATCGGTTTTATACCTTCACTCACAAGAAATTTCATCAGCTACAGTTATAACTGTTTTGGGGGTTTGCCTGAGGCCTTGTATCAAATTCCTGAGTTATAGTTTCTAGGTTATAGAACATTCCAGTGTGACTTTGGCAGTATACATGTCATCATATTCCTGTTGGAAGGTAAACTTCTGTCCAAGTCTCAAGGTTCTTGCACACTGGAACAGGCTTCCTTCTAAGATTGCCCTGTATTTTACTACATACCTGTACATCCTGCTGTACATCACCAGTTTTACAAAGTCAAACCTGTAAGCTCAAGGGGGTTTGTCTTACTCAAGTGTGGCATTAACTATTCAGGAATTACAGCCATTTAAATATCCATGTTGGAGGCTCATAAATAATGGAACAAATGGCTGACAAGCACTTGCATGGCCTGTTGTGGCCCGTTCCCTCGTTACTCCATGACTAACAAAGTAGCGGTTCACTCATGTCTTTACAAGTGAAAGAGGTCATCATCAGGATCTGGATTTTAATTTCTTTCTACATTGCAAAACAATGCTGAAAGCATCTAAACTATCCTATAATCTCCTTTGAACAGCTGATATTGAGATGTGTCTGCTACTTACGCTCTGTAAGGCTTCTATAACAGCTATAATCTTGGTGATTTTTAGGGGCTGGTAATTCTAAATGAACTTTGCCTATGCAGCAGAGGTAAGTTTTGGTCTTGCTCTCCTGGGAAGGTCTTCATGAAAGTCAGTTTAATTATGGTGCTTGATGGGTTTTGCAAATGCACTTGACAATACGGAACTTCCAAGTCTTAAAATAACCACTGACTGTTGTTGTTGTTGTTGTTGTTGTTACTTAATTACATAATTCCGTATGTGATATTTAATAGTTTAGAAAAATTCCAGTATTGTTCCAGAATGTAGAAAATAAATCACACAAGAAAATACATTTACAAGGTTTGTTTAAACTTTTGAATGGTACTATATAATATCATACATTCATTTAATCATCCGTATCAATATTTCGTCATGCAGTTTAGAGTCAAAGAGGATCTGGAGTTTATTCTGGAAGTATGAGATGGCAGTCTGTCGAAAACTAAAAGGGGTTGTTTGGATTTGTCAGTTCACCTTCACAAACACTGATATGAGCGGAGAAATGCAACACAGAGAGTATCTGGTGCTGGTTTATCTGTGCTGCAGATAAAAGTGTTAGTTGTTCCTTGGAAATGGGTTTTAATCCAAAATAAGATTTTTCATGGCTTGAATTCTGGTCAGGATCTTATTCGGCATGCAATGCCATGTTAGTCAACCAAATACTGGCATGTTTGTGATGTTTTGTATCCATCCATCCATCCATCCATCCATCTTTCTATCTATTTAAATTCTGCTTCATTGGCCTTCTTAAATAACTGCATCACTGTCAAGGTTAAGAGAAATACAATACCACAGAAAAGAGCATGGCCAATAGTTCACTGATAATAACAACCATCTGGATGAAATTTTGATTTAAGTGGTAATATGTGATAACAATAATGCCTTCCCGTCCTCCGGGCTCTTTGTAACTTGACCTCAGCACAGCCCTATGTTGGAATGAAATCGATAGGTAGAAAGGGAAGAAAACTCATGGTCAAGGTCAAGCCCCTTGTGTTGTCACCAGAAAACTTATGAAGAGAAAGCAGACGGGCTTCAGGTGGAACTGTCAGAACTTTTTATAACATTGGGTGGGACTCATACAGAGTGCTTCAAGGTTAGAAGACATAAAACCAAGAGGTTTTATGTACATAATGTGGATACGACTATCAAGAAATATGATGTACATAAAATTATGTACAATAGCATGCTCTCTCTTAGGTTAAGAACATATTTTTAGTTTTGATAGTTTCAGTTTAACTTAAAGGTAAATTAAGGATTTAACTGAATATACTGTAAGTATGTTATTCTGGCTGAACAGATGCCATATTCTAAACAAATACAAATACAGATAGGAATAGGAGGTGCACTGTACTCTTTTACACTTTCGATTTATATTTAGAAAGCTTACAAGAAAGACTGTGTTTATTAACATGGACATGTGTTCATAAAGATGCATTTACAGTACTGCTGTTGTCATTTATCCTGCCACTGCAGGTTAGGGTCATGCTGGTTTAAATTAGCCAACTAGTTTCAATACAAACTAATTTAATTAAAGGTGACACAGTGTACGGCACTGAGTAGCACTGTTGCCTTGCACCTCCAGGGTCGAGGGTTCAAGTGTGCATCTGTGTGTCTGAGTTTACATGATCTCTCTGTGCCTTCGAGTTTCCTCCCACAGTCCAAAGACATACAGATTAGGGTAAATGGCATTGCAAAATTGCGAGTGTGTGAGTGTGCCCTGCAATGAATTGGCACCCTGTCTAGGCTTTCTGTGACAGTGTACAGAATTTAGTTTTAGCATTCAGTGCTTTCACTACCATTGCCCGGGTTCCATCTCTGGTCAGGGTACAAACAGCAGTCATCGGGGGGTTGCAAAAGATTATTCGTTCAAGTGGCGGTCCAGTGCCCAAATAAATTGAGGTGGGTGGCATCATGAAGGGCATCCGGAATAAAAAGATGTGCCATATTAAATATGTGAACACGGTAATCCACGAGGATAGCCACTAATGGATAAAAAGTAATAGTTAAAAATTGCCAAATATTAATGTTATTAATTATATTTAATATAACAAATATTAATACATTGAAATAATGTTAAGTAAATAAAAGTTAATGATGTATTACTATTACAATATTTTTTGTATACACTGATGTATTTGATACTTTAAAGTGAAATGGAAATTAAAAATGGAAATTCTATTGATGTATAGCAAACAACTGTTATTTATTTATTTGTTTATTTATTTATTTCTGAAAAATAGACAACACTTATTTCGATGGTCTAAAGTTTGCACAAAGTAAGAAGTATGTTTTCAATGTGTTAATTTATGTTTGAGTACAATTACATTTTTAATAACTCTGAGTAAAAACAGTATAAATTAAGTGTACAGGGAAGTTGAAAAACAGTCAGATAATACCTAACCTTGGGAGACCTGAACTCTTCTGTTGTGTACGTTGCATTTTCTCCTGATTGCTTCCCTTTATTCGTTCTGAAATTTCACCTATGAACTTAATTAAATAAAACTTTAAATAGAAAGATGTTTGGTAAAAGAATTATACCCCTCATATGAGGATCACAAAAGGATATGCACACAATGTGGCGTGTTCGAATCAAACTGGGACTTCTCATGAAATTTCTCATGTATAAAAGCATAAAACCGATTTTAAGCACAGTACAGTGATGAGTCTTTTAGCCGAGGTCAAACATATGAATGGTGCAAATATTTTAAAGAAGTCCGTACAGTATGTCTGTGTATGATGATCCTGGCTGAGGTGGCCCACTGTAGTCATTCTCATAAACATTCAGCAAATACAACATCTGAAAATCGACAGATAACCTGTCACCAACATGCAGAAGCAACGCATCTGTCTGTGTGAACTGTTCACACCAACAACCCTTGCATATTACAGGAACTTGTAAGATCTGACCTCGCTCCAACCTTGTTTGGGCCATTTCAGCCATGAAGCAGGCAGTCCGATCATGGCTCCAGTGATGGTATCCAAGCACTAGTGAAATGCTGGAATAAGTGGATTAGTCTTGGGGAGTTTTTACTCTCAGAACTGTGTTGTGTTATTCGACACAATCAATAGTCACAGTTTGACTTGAATGCCCCCCTTGTAGTTGGAAGAAAAATTCATGTCCCCGTATAAGGGGTCTCAAGAGGATAAGTCCAGAAACAATGTACGGTTATAATTATAAGGCTTTTCAACACCTTTGAAGAACAAACATGCAATAGTGTGGATACGGAGTATATTTGTTGTTGTTGTTGTTGTTGTTGTTGTTGTCATGAGGCATTGAAGATGATAATGATACAGTGGCCTAAAGTTTAATGCCACACTATTACTGCGGGTTTCTATGTAAAGTATAAATAATGCTTATACAATGGCAGTATGGCAGGTTTGCTGATTGGTCAACCTGAGACTCTTCTCCATTAGAGCATTTTGTTACAGGACATTTTATTTATTAATGTGTGGTCTTTGGCTTTGGCAGCAAAAAGCTGTGGCCATTGTGTAACTCTATGCACCTTGGCCCAAACTAGATAGACAACTAATCCAAATGCACTGCAGGAATTCTCCCCTCTGGACTACAGTGCATGACTGAGTGTGCATTTCAGCAAGGACAGATGCAACGAAGCCCCATGGTATTACACAACTGTAATATAATATTAATATTATAATCCTATGAATAACTCTCCACCTTGTGCTCTTGCTCCAGGCTTCGGTGAGGCTGATGCATACTTCTCTTCTCCGCCAGAACTCTATCAGGCATGTGACAGGATGAGAGACAGCTGCAAGTGTGTGTGTGTGTCTGTTTACTTCTTGGTGGGTTTTATACTGAGTAAAAGTGGGTAAAAGGGAAAGAATGATTTCAAGAGGACTAGAAGACTAGTAGAGAAATGTACTTAGGGACATCTGTTCTGCTTTTGGCCTTGATGGAAAATCAGTAACCTTTGGGAGAAAAAAAATTCTCAAACCCAAGTTGAATTTATTTACATGTATTTTAATTTAGAATATTGCTTCCAGAATGTATCTGAGTACTTTTCAGCTCACATCAAAGGGCTTAGTTCCAGGACTGTGGTCAAGCTGGGGTACGATTCCCATGCTCACACTCTCCAACCACACGCACACACGGGTACACGCAACGATACAGCACAACCTGGAGGGTCTAAGCATCTAAACCTCAGCCTGTCAAAACAAACCCTCTAGCAAGGGTCTGTTAAAATCAGATCTACCTCCACAATGTGTTTACTGGTTATGCTTTGCTTCCTTCATTTCCAGAGCAAACTATGTCGAAAACCTAGCAGTCATCAGTGCAAAACGCATTGCAGTTAACGTACTATGTGATTATCACACTCACACTGAAGAGCATGAGAGAGAAGATCATCTGGTCTGATAAGACAAAAATTTAACTCGTTAACACTGAACTCCAAAGTCTTTGTTTGCTGAAAACCAGGTTCTGCTCATCAACAGGCTCATATCATCTACATGGTGAAGCATAGTGGTGTTAGTATTATGCTGTGGCCAGGCTTCTCTGCGGCAGATTGGGAGTAGGAGGCTGGTCAGAACTGAGGAAAGAATAAATGCTGCATCAGTAGAGAGAACCGTGGTGAAAATTAGTTTCAGAGAACGCATGGGCTTAGACCAAGGCGAAGGGTCACTTTCCTGCAAAACAAACCAAAGCGTACAACAAGTCAGTGCGTGACTGGCTTTGGGATAGTTTGTTTAATATTCTTCAGTGGCTCAGCTAAAGTCCAGATATGAACACCTTATTTTCACTTTGTCATTATGGGTAAGTACAGTATATGCATTGCCAAGGTAAATAGTATGACAAGGATTCAAGTGAAACCAGGATTTGTGATGAAATTTCTCATGAACGAAGGAGTAAAACCAATTGATATTTACAAAAGACTTCAAGTATTGGTGATAACCATTTACTGGAAGGCCGAAAGTCCCTGAATGTGGATCCTGGCAAAGGTGACTCAGAGCCCACTGCAGTCGTTCCCATGAACATTGCACAAGTGAAATGCCTGATCCTTGCAGATTGACGATTAACTTGTCACCAACTTGTGGTAGAGACATACATTATTTGTCTGTGGGAACTGTACACACAATCATTCACCAACACCTCTTGCACATTACAGGAACTCAGCTGGGAGTTATTGTCACATCCCCACCCCCCATTTCCACATGTTTTGCCACCAGGTAACACTACACTGCATACAAACTTAAAAAGGACATTAAAAACATCATTTTTCAAGGGCATATAGTAACATTGGATGGATACAGACAAAAGATCCCACACAAATCCATAAAGAGTACCTCTTTTTAATATAATTTTCCTTTGGGCCAGCATTTCAGATGTGAAGCAGGCTGATCATGGCTCCGGTGTTCTAAGAAAACTTTCTACCCTGATGGTATACAAGCACTATCCATTAATCTGCTTTTAGTAGGTAAGTAAACACTACTCAATCACTCGCTCACTCATTCTGTATACAATTTATCCTCTACAGGGTTATGGGGGCCTCAGGACACTAGACAGGGTACACTCTGGACGGGGTGCCAGTCTACTGCAGGGCACATAAGTATGCACACTACGGGCAATTTGCAAATGCCAGTTATCCTCCACTGCATGTCTTTGCACTGTGGGAGGAACCCAGAGTACTCGGAGTAAACCCACCAAGCACAGGGAGAACATGCAAAATCTACCTCTGAGCGTGGAATCAAACCCTTAAAGTGCAGGGCCACAGTTCTTACCACTATGCCATGGTGCAACCAGGTAACACTACACTGCATACAATTTTAAAATGGACATTAAAAACATCCTTTTTCAAGGGCATATAGTAACATTGGATGGATACAGACAAAAGATCCCACACAAATCCGTAAAGAGTACCTCTTTTTAATATAATTTTCCTTTGGGATTAATAAATCTATCTATCTATCTATCTATCTATCTATCTATCTATCTATCTATCTATCTATCTATCTGTCTGTCTGTCTGTCTGTCTGGCTGGCTGGCTGGCTGGTTATCTGTCTCAATTTCAGGTTCCTATACTATTCAAACTGTATATCCAATACATTACACATTTAGTGTATTTAGCACTTTTATACTGTTTTTTTTTTTTTTTTAACTGTTAGGTAGTTGCTATGTAGTCTAGACAGCACAAAGTTATACTGTTCTGTTTTTGTTTTTGTTTTTTTCTCAAAAAGTATTACTTGTTTTAATTGAAAAAATAACAGGAATTCTTTGGTTTAACAAAATATATTTGACTTTGGGCAACACCCATAGTTATGTTATGTTGCGTGTCCATAGAGATCTCAGTTAACAATGATGACACTTGGTTTAATGACTGCTATCTTCCATTTCTTAGCCTGGTATAAGGCAAAGGATCAGCTATAATTAAATCCAGACTGATTTGGAACAGAGTACAATTCCACTTTAAGGTATGGAAGTAATATACATTTTTGTATAGAATGAAAGTGGCACACTTTACAATATGTCCTTTGGTACAGAAGATAGAAAACAGACTCAGAACAATTTTTTGGCTCGGGTTAGAGATCAAAGCATCCAAAATGCCAACTGTTTGATTGGTGGGATGCAGCAGTGTAGATTGGAATAAGGCCTCATCCTGGGAATCGTCTGAACAATTAGGATAAGATTCCCCAAAGAGGGAGGGAACATATTTTCAAGAATCTTGCTTGAAATGATCATACATATGGACTTGGAAAATGACCTTGTATTTAATCCTGACTGTCCTACATTTCCCTGACTGACATACTTCCTGTTTACTGTATGACAGATTGTGCGTCTTCTCTATATGCATGACTTTCGACACATTTGACAGTGATGAGCCACAGATTACTGGAACTTGTGTAACTGTTTGTATGCGACCACAGAATGATTCTGTTTACAACTCAGCAGGATAGAATGCAGTGAATTTACTCCTTTGAGACTGTATTGTTCATAGGATTGATATGATACCATTTACATTTTTAGTGGCTTGTGTGGTTTGGCAGCAAATAGTGTGTATTTTTTCTTTGCTACCACTACAACTTTGTGTGTGTGTGTGTGTGTGTGTGTGTGTGTGTGTGTGTGTGTGTGTGTGTGTGTGTGTGTGTGTGTGTGTGTGTGTGTGTGTGTGTGTGTAACAGACCCCATATAAACCTTTTCCAAATGGTTGAGATGTAATTTCATAGCAAAAGTATAAATACATATAAAAAAAACCAAAATATAACCAGGAAATCTTACTAAGGTTTTTAGGCATTGGATCCACTTTCTGAAAACAAAAGCATACTATTTAAAGACATGATGACATCCATCTCAACCAAGTGGTAGACATAGCTCAATCAGGTTAAGGTTGATACATTTTTAGTACAATATAGTGAATATAAGAAATGCGCTCTTCTAAAACCTTGAGTAGAACGGTTTTAAAGGATTGACTGTTGTCATGGTTATATTTGATGTTAATCACTATGCTTATTCGATGTGAACAGAGCATGATATAAAAATATAATACTCATCACACATATGGTTAGTGGGTTTCAATACTGTAGAGGGTACTTTACTGGCAACTACAGCAAGAAATGCATAAGAGAGTAATAGTGAGGTAGTAAAGAGCATTAGAGAGCAAATTTCAAAATCAAATTTCTGTGTCAATTCACATAATATCGTACTGTATGCCCATAAGTAATAACTTTTGGCATATTCCTCCTCGATGTAAAGAAAAAAATATGTAAAGTAAGATTTTTGCCTGATTCTGGGAGGCATGTTTCAGTGGTTGGGGGTTTGAATTTCACCTATGGTCTGTGTGCATGGAGTTTGCGTGTTCGCTAAGCACTATGATGGCTTTCCTCCAGGTGCTCTGGTTTCCACTCAAAGTCCAAAAACATGTGGTGGAAGCTTATTGGTCTTTCCAAATTGCCCATGGTGCCCATATAAGTGTGTGTGTGTGTGTGTGTGTGTGTGTGTGTGTGTGTGTGTGTGTGTGTGTGTGTGTGTGTGTGTGTGTGTGTGTGTGTGTGTGTGTGTGTGTGTGTGTGTGTGTGTGTGTGTGTGTGTGTGTGTGTGTGACACCCCATTCAGTGTATCCCCAGCCTCATACTCTAAGCTCACTGAAATACTCTCCAGGACTCCATGACCCTACACAGGATAAATGGTACAAATCATGAATGAGTGAATGTTGTTTAAATCCATATAATCACTTTACTTATTAACCTAATAATTAATACTGTATAATAATGCTTAACATATACAATTAAGCATTATTTATACAATTTATAAATAATGTCATAATTTATAAATAAAAGTAAGTTCCAATTTAGCCTAATGCTGCCACATGTGCTCTGATTCAGTTTGGTTAGGTTGCTGTATGCGTGTGAGTGTGTTTGCGTGTCTGTGTGAGTCAGAGCAAAACAGGCTTTACTTATCCAGAAACTCCCTAGCCCATCTTTCACCCATATGCCTCTTCTTTATCCATCCGTAAGGCACTGCTCACTATCACCACCGAGACACACATGTTCTTCCAAAGTTGCAGGCACAGTACAATCTTTAATGCAATTATGTTCATTTATTCCTGAACTTGAAAGTCTAACAAAGCCTTTGAAACCTCTAAATTACATCCATTTGTTGCGCATTGCCTAAGCTCACATGCTGCAAATGGAGCATCCAGCAGGAACACTTTTCACGCCATAAACACATGCAGGATTCAACTTGGCACTCCTCAGACGATTGGATGTCAGACTTTGATCTCAGCCTCACTCATGACTAGACGATGCATATTTTTTTAGATAACTCCTCTAATTGTTTAAGATAGTGATTAGTAGTTTGATATCAGATTAGCTTACCCACATTAATAGTCCTTGGCATGCTTAACAGAAGCCAGTGATCTCACATATTTAAATAGTGCTAGTTCAAATAACCAGTTTATTTGTCTTTTGGTTTTAAAAAAAAAATTGAGGAAATGTGAAGACAGGGGCCACTGAAAGTCAATGAGCTCCAGGTTACTAGCATTTAAGAAGAGTGTCTAGTAAGCAGTGAGCTAATGGTGTGTGACTTTGTTGATCAGTTGTCAGTAGCATATATCGGAGAACAACAGTTACACAAGAAAATAATTTCAATGTGATTTTTTTAATGCTCACTGAGTTTTTCAAGTCATCATTCAAATCTGTTTGATGCATGAGGCACTTCGTTGTTGCTCTTTTTTCAACAAGCTTTTCATGAGTGGGAATATCCTGACACACCATCACTCCTTGCAAATTAATGAGCAAACAGCCTCACTAGGGAGTAAAGATAGTTAAAAGAACATTTGACTCTAAACAGTGTATGGACTATTTTTTTAAGTGGAGTTTGAAGAAACAGAATTGTGAAAGAATACATAAACCGAAAACAAAGTAGAAGAATTGTATAAAAGCAATATGACACGCTGAGGTGCTGCTTGTCAACAGGCAAGGTAGGCAACTGCTTGGAACCGCTAGCCTGTAGGGGGCCCCAAGGGCTGACAAACTTATTTATTATTTATGAGATAAAGTTGATGGATGCTCCATGGAGAGGCCTCTGTTACGTCCTATGATCTCAGAACCATCGCAGTTCAGGATCAAATTCACTAACATGTGAAAAGGGCATAAATGTCAGTGTGTCAGGACACAAATTGACCCACTATCGTAACTAACCTTTCTGACGGTATCTAAATAAACTGGCAATAAAAGAGAAGACGGAGGAAGGGGTAGCTCAGTGGTTAAAGCCTTGGATGTCCAATCGGAAGATCCAGGTTCAAATCCCAGCACTAAGTTCCTGCTAAGTTAGCTCCTTGAGCAGGGCCTTTAAACACAAACTGCTCAGATTTACAATGAGACAAAATGAAAGTCGATGATGTTCTAAAAACTTAATCTTTTAACGTACATCAATCCTTACATCTATTTAATCCTATTTTTTGAAAATAATGAATGTTTAATGTAATATTTTATAATGCTAACTTTCTTTTTTAGGTAACATTTTGATCCTGTAAAATTTGCCACAATAAAAGTTAATCCAAGTAAACAAAAAATAGAACATATAAAGTAAGTGTGCGTGAGGTGAATAGGGTGTACCACCCACACAACGGACTACGTAATAACAGATTCCAAAACATGAGTTTATCCTTCCGAGATAAACTACTCCCATGATAACGATGTGCTTCTTTGTCCCTGCTGCTGCTGGTGGGAACCTACATCACTGGCCGATACTCAACTCAACAGCAAAATGACAATCCAACCCTGAGAAGTGAACATTTTGTGAATAAGAAGGCCACAGTGGAGCTCAAGCATGTCGTCGCAATGAGACTGAAATCAGAAAACCCCCTTGAAACTCTAAAGCACCACGTTCTTACACACAGGTCTTTGCTTTGTTATAATGTTTGGCCTGACTGACCAATCACTCCATTATGTCTATTACTCCCATGACAGTTGTTTAATTGCGCAGTTAACAAAAGATGACACTATGATGACATCATGACCCTTGGACAAAGTTGGTATGTAACAGGTCCGTACCATGTGTAAATGATTTCCTGCTTCGTTTCCCCCTTCTCTTTTGTCCTTTTTACCCCCTCATTTTTTTTATCATGTGACATTGTGCACCTTGTGCAAAGCAGCTATGAAGTTTGGACATCAAGGTTGTTCAATATAAACATGATCCCACACTAGGGTGTTGTTTAATGTGATAGAGTGTGCCAATGTACATGATGGTCTTACAATAGACATGTTGCAATCCAATCAACTGCTCAAGTCTGCCCGCCCCTAAGCAGATGCTCATGGTACTGCGTATCATTATCACTCCACCGACCTCATCTACATAAAGTCAGGGATGCAAAAGGTGCCACGGTGGGAACAGCGCTGCCATCTCAATGGTTTGATTGGACGCCTGTCTCAGCCTCTCTCTGAAGCCCTGATTTACGGCCATCGTAAAAGAAACTCAGACCGGAGGTGAAGAAAGGGAAAGAGAAACAGAGAGAGGGTTTCGGTTTACTGGGAGTTACTGGCTTTTCTCCCTTTCAGACACCTCTGTCAGGTTGGCCATTGTTTGAAGAGATTTACAGGCAGAGCGTACGCCTGTTAGCCCTAATTCAGCCCCACACACTCCCCTTGTGTTACACAGTGAGTTAGAGAGTTGGAGTGGAAAACTGTGACTAGCTAGGAAATGCCAGCTGTTCCCCTGCAGCAAAGGCTTTTATATACACCACTGATTTGTCTTAATCATTCAAACGGCCAAATTTCAAGTTCAATCTGTTTCAAGGGTTCAAGAGACTGCGAGATTAAGGGTACACAAAAATCAAGGATTGGTACATATCTTTATTTTGAAGCCATGGTTTGTTACATTTTTAGTAGAAAGAAGTGAATTTCATCTTTTTAAAATATCTTTTTCATAAATTATAAATCTAACTTGTAAACATATAAACCTGTAAACAGTGGCATACTGGCCATAATTCCTTGAATACCAAAGGCACACACCTTCCTTCCTTAAAAAGAAAAAAAGTTGATGAAGCAAGTAGTGAACTGTTCGTTTAAATATTGCATATTTAATTTAGATTTTTAACATAATTTGCACATTTTGCTACTATTGATTCAACTGCACATTTATTTTTGTACTATTTCTATTTTTAAATCTTTGTAGTAATAGTACATTTACCCCCTTAGCCATTTTGGTATGGTAGCACAAATTGTCAATTTGGTCATTTCCAACTTCGGTGCCGAAGTGAGAAACCAGACACTGCTATGTTCGGGATTTTCAGCAGTATGCAAGGCAGCTAACTCAGGTCAGTGATGTTTGTTGTCTTTCTCACACAGTGAACTGTATAGTCAGAGTTTTAGATTTTAAACAGGAATATGTCTGTATGTTGGTTAATCTAAACCTAATACCTGTATATACACTATTTACATTTAAAGTTGAGAAGTTTTATTTTACAAAATTTCCAATGCTGTGTCAAAAAATGCTACTATAGTGTGACTTGATAGCAGCGTCTATTGATTTGTGCTACCCTATCAAAAAATGCTAAATACTAATAGCGGGTAAATGTACTATAAGGGTAAGAGAAACATGTTTTCTTCCTTACAGAAACTGGGGTAGCATATTCTGATAGACAGATATCTCCAACCAATAATGCTTCCAGTACATCAGTCCTTGTAGTATATACTGTACAATCAATGGAATTAATGCAATAATTATATATTTTCACACTGATGAATTTTCACTTAGGATGGAATTACATTTTAAATAAATTAGGTCATCTAACTTTTTTTTTCCGACTCAGGTCACAAATGGAACGTTCTGTATCGAATTGAATGAATACAAAAACTTTGTAAGTAAATTTGGAGATTTAATCAATGACTTTTTCTTCAGATCTCACAATACTATCAAACATTCATTGTATGCCGCTTATTCAGGTGCTCCTGCCATGGGAGCCCTAAGCCAGGAGACTTAGGGAATGAGGCTGGGTACACTATGGACAGGGTGCCAATTCATCACAGACAGACACACACACACACTATGGGCAAATTTGGAACACCAATTACAAATTATTAGGGCCCAAGTACTGTGTGTGAGGGCCTTTTTATTTTTCTAAGGATTATTATATTATATACAATATATAAGAATTTTCCAGCAACCTGGGCTTTTGGGGGTCTTAACATGCTCAAAAACTCATGAAAAACAAATTAAAATTGGCGGACATGTTTGAATCTACTGCCTTAGGGTACCCAAGAGATTTTGCTGCATAGTTCATACCCACTTGCACGTATGCACGCAAAACCCAGCTCCCTGAACTGACCAACTTTCACATTGCATGTCATGGGCTCAACTCAACAGAAAGTTAGTTATTTTGGGTTGTTTGCAAAACGCACCGATGGCGCAAGGTCCTTGGGCCCGTTTATCATTGCTTGCAACTATATTTATATTTCTATATATTTCTATAATATTTATATTGTTATTATTATTAGCCTAGTCTACATATATTTGGACTGTGGGAGGAAACCGACCTTGCGTTCTGTATGGAGTCTCTGTGCATGTTTTTAATATAAACAGCTTCCTCACTGTTGTCTCACCTTCTAAAAATTCTACTTCTTGTTGGATTGACTATATTGAATTGCTCATTTGTGGTGGTGAATAAATGTGTGATTGTGCATACATTCTGCTTTGTGATAGACTAGCATGTTATCCATGGTGTATTCCTGATTGTTCCTGGGATAGACTCCAAATCCATCATGACATACTAGTGGATACTAAAGATGAATGAGTGAATATCTTGTAGGTGATAAAGTCTAGAGAATTTCAAGATCAAGATCAACATTAAATGTTGCCCTTGAAGCTCCTCCAGTATGTTTGGAGACCACTCATTTACTTATTTCTCCTATCTGTCAAATGACATTACTGGTACAAAATAAATCCCTGTAGAACATTTCAAATATTTTCTAATGAAGGCCAGATTAGATCATGCTAAAGACAGTTCCTCAAAAAGACTAACACTGGGAAAATACATCTCCAATGTATAAATGGACTACGCGTGTTTTGTATACTTCATGCAGTATTTATCATGTTCCAGATGATGATAATGATGATGTTTCCAAATTTCCTCTAAGTACCAGTTTGGCAAGGCTGCATGGTAGCACAGCTTCACAAGAAAGAGAGTCCATTATTCAGTTGCTAGCTTGGTCGAGGGGAAAAATAAATGTTTAGGGCCCCATTTAAGAAAGAAAAAAAAAAGAAAGTTTTTGGAGGCCTTAGTAAAGCACTCGAGACTGAAGGAACCAAAGAAATTGAAGTCTAAAAAGTTGAGCAAAGTACAGTAACAGATGAGTAATTACTCTGTGAATTGCTCACAGCTAATTGCAACATGGTGTGATTATGGTAGCAGAGTAAAGTATGGTAAAGGCCATTTGGGTTCCATTTTTTGCTTGGGAAATGAACAAAAAAACAGGCCGGTTTCCAAAAACTCCAGCATCTAGTTAGATGACTACAGAGGTGCCTCACTGCCTCCGCACTTATCTGTGTGTGGGGTAGAAAGGCATTGCTCCAATCACCGGTCCCAGGCTTAAGCTCTCAGAAGTTCCTGGAGGTGATTTCAAAGTGCAGGTCAGCTGCTTTTGGTTAGAGTGAAAAGCATTGGAAGTCCAACATCCGATCATCTTCTCCGATAATCCAGCCTTCAGGGGGCAGATTGGAGTTAGAGCTTCCCTGCTGCCCAGGAAACTCATCTGTTTGTGCTAGGTTATCCAATACCCAGTTCAACACAGAGATAATATCATAGAACAGATGTTTCCAAACCTCTGGAATACCTGGTCCTGGGCTATTATTCAAGGCAACAGTCGCTAATTGTAGCTAACATGACTAAAGTGACTCCGTGAATAATAATTCATTTCTATCTCAATCAAAACATCTGTTATAAGGACATTCTTCATAAGGGTATACTGACTTTTACAGCATCTTGGCTATAACTGACACTCGACATGGAACTGCTAATTGTACTCACTGCTCATTTATGTAACTATCCAATGATCCAGCCAGCCAATCATGTGGAGGCAGCACAATGCATAGAATTATGCGAAGGGAGGTCAAGAGCTTCAGTTAATGTTTACTTCATATATTAGAATTGGAAAAAAGTTATGTGTGGTATTGTTGCTGGCCTGTTGGTCTAATTGTTTCTGAAACTACTGATCTCCTGGGATTTTCACACCAGTTAGAAGTTTACATAGAACATCTAGGGGCAGCAGTTCAGTCAGTGGAAATGCCTTGTTGATGAAAAAAGCATCCTATTTCAAGCTAAGTGGAAATCTATAACCAGTAAATACGAGGATGGGTCAAAAATTATCCGCACTCTGTAGACTGTAGAACTTATTTACATGAACTTTTAGAAAAGATGCTACAGTACATAATTTTTCAACATAATCAGTACACTTTGCCCTTTTGTCAACAAGCTTTCGTATTCCCCTTTAAAAATGTTTTAGGCTGAGCTGCAAGCCATGAATGTACCACTCTCTTCACTTATTCATCAGAAGTGAGTCTTTGTCCTGGTAGGGCTGCTTTCAGGGGACCAAACAGGTGAAAGTCTGATGAAGTAAGATCACGACTATAGTGAGGATGCTTTAACACCTCAAAACGAAGTTTTTGCAGAGTGTTGACAGTATGGACAGAAGTGTAAGGATGTGCATCGTCATGCAAGATTACAACTTGAGACTTTGAGACCTCGAGAGTCCCATAAAACTGCAATCATCATTTTCCAGCTGATGATTGACTTTTGAACTTTTTCTTGGTCGATGAATCAAATCTCGTCATCAGTAATCATTCTCTTTAAGAAATGTTCACCTTTTCTGCTCTTTTTTTCAGCACCTAAGACCACAGAAAATTAATGGTGATGCACTGCTCTCCTTTCATTAAATTCGCCGCAGTTAAAAATTAACTGATGTACCACGTTCACACCTGCACAACAGTGAGTGGGGAGAGAGTAGCCTGGAACGAAAAGAGTTAATAAGAGATCCGGCAACGAAAGTTTTAATATAACCAGTGTGGATAATTTTTGACTCACTCTCCTAACCAGTCTTTACAAATGAGTTAAGCAGAAAAGTATTGCAGAACGTATAACATGCTAAGGGTTCACATGGATGGGCTACGCATTAGAAACTTGCTTGGGAAAACTGGAAAACTGACAGCACAGACTTGTTAAAACAGTTAAAGACTGGGGGGAAAAAGCTCTCTCCATGTCACATATAAAAACACTCCCTAATCCAAATCATAGCACATGTGGTCCGTGATTGTCGAAGTCACCATCTCCAAGATAAATAATAATGCATTTTTTTTAATAAACCAATGTTTTTGTAGAAAGCATTAAGTCTCATTAACACAAGAACTAATGTTCACAATAATTATGTTGTTCAGCCAGGAGTAAAGGACTGCTGGATATCTGTCCTTCATGAAGACAAATACATTCATTTTCAACTCATACACTTTATAAGTGCACATTAGTACATGTTCAGTACATACACAGCCCAGGCGCACGTACACAGCACACACACACATCGCCGGCGGCTCCCTTGAGGGAGTCAGATTTATGCATGTTTATTTATCCAAACACTATTGGTCTCTAGGGGTCCACCAGGGTCAAGCGCTCCCAGAAGAAACCAAGGAATTCTCCCGTAATTCCTCTCACCACAGACATAAACACTCGGTTCAGAGCCATGCTCTTCCGTCCCCTGGGTGGAGAACACATGGATTCATTACTACCTCTCATGTGTACGCAGCCTGCAACATGCAGCCTAATTGATGTTACGCTGTTTTTATATTTGGTGGCCTGAATTTGCTGAGGACACACGTGAGGGGCATGGCTTAGCTTGGCTCGTGCTTATGTTATTAGGAGCGTATGGAAGTACAAGAAGCACTTTGAGTGGAGGAATCATTAAAGCAGAGAAGAAGAGGACGCAAAATCGGGACGTCTTTTCGAGCTAAGATTCTCGCACGTGACGTTGGTCCAACCACGCATCCGCGGTGGCCGTTTTTCTCATCAGCGGGAAGAATGTTTGGTCCATTACAGTACGTTCGAGGCGGGCGTGTGGGTTGGGTTTGGAAATACCTATAGGTGTATGAGTGGGCCGAACAATGCCTGGTGTTTCTACGAGTCTCTGAGAGTCTAGCGGGTTCCAAAGTTCATTGTCTTCACTACATAAACTTCACAACTGTGGTCTATTTCTTGCACAATTCCAGAGAACTTCATTGTAATTGCCCCCGCTTAGCAAATACTGTAAATTCGTTGTGAATTTAATGCTGGGAAAACGTTCTGGGAAGTGAGAGAGAGAGAGAGGGAGGTAAGATATTAAATAGGATACAGTCACTGTGGAAGAGGCGGATGGCTGGTTGCCAAGCACTGAGGTTTCATAGTCTCTCAGTGGCTGTCACAATAGTATTTCAGAGTAAATGCTGCACGTGACATCTCGAGCATGCAGTGTGAAGGGAGCTCATGCCTGTCATATAATTCTGATCTTTCCACATAAATGCAAGAAATGCCCAACAGTCAGACATGTACAATATCAGCCTCAATAATGTCTCTAATAGCTTTCTCCTCAAAGTTTATGCTGGAAAAGCATGACGCTCTGCCTGGACAATCGAGCTGTGTACTCTCACTTGTCCCATCATTCGAGTGTTATAGAGCCCTGTTTCCCTCCACTGCATTTTTACTCTCTTTTGGTGTTAAATACCTTACTGTATATGCCTACAGTCGTGGCCAAAAGTGAACTTGAGGAGTCCTTTATTCTTTAAAACCTGCTGAATCCGGCTGGGCATAGAGTCAAAAATACGTCTGCAGTACTCTGGTGTCACTCGCTCAATCCGTGCCTGCATAATCGCTTCCTGAAGATTGTGTATAAAAAGTTACCAATATTTCATTTGAGAGATCCCTAGTTGTAGCCATTTTGTTAAGCAGAGGTAAACGCCCTGGCTTCAGAATTTAATTCAGCCGGATAGGTGAAAACTAATTACTGGCATCATCTGTTTTTTTGCACAGGGAGAACTATAATTAAGGAACGTTACACGAGAGGAAGTGCCGTTGTGCTGGATATCAGCACAGCTGTGACGCGGTCATAGGCACGACCTCAAGTGTGATAATGCTGTTATTTTGTTCTGCCAACAAATATGCACCTCGACTGGGGAAACTAACTAATTAACCGTGACTGATGGAGCTGGCGACCGACAGTTAGTGTAATTAACAAATGTGAAAAGTGCTTTTACATCCTTTCCGATACTTTGTAGCCAAAAGGTGAGGAGAATAAACCATGGAAGTTGTGAACAGTCCTGTAAATCTTGTAAAGTTCTCTTTATATTTCCACTCATTCTATTTTGAAATATCAGCTACTGTACATTAACATCTGGATTCAGCAGATACATCTCAAGTAGCATTTAATAGAAAACTAGTGTGATCAATAAGCAGTTATTAATGAGACTTCTTGACTGTTTTTGAATGTGGATTTTGGTAGGCAGCACCGCAGACCATATTGAGTTCCCTTCACCCATGTCTGTGACCGATAGTTAGTGTAATTAACAGTTATTGGAACACCTGGGACGTGGAGTGATAGATAAAGTTAAATGTCCCAGTGCTGTTACCGTCTATTATCACTGCTTGTGAACAGTCTCTCGTCGAATCAGTCTACTATCCTATACAGTCGGTACACTGTTGCATAAAACATGACATACTGTATACTGGCTTAATACTTTTTTGTAACCACTGCACATGTGCAGATGACTTCTTAAGGATTCGTTCCTGAGTGTCCACAAGAAGACGTGTCGAGCGATGAGGAATCCGTACATGCTGCGTTTGGAGTGTATTTCTTTGGCAGGAGGTAAGATAGACGTAGTATATAAAAATATACGGAGTTCAAATTAAGTGAAGTATTTCATACAAAAGTTTTTCTTTAACTGTCACGCAAAGCACTTGTGAGGCTGTAGGAGATGAAACCAAATCTCATCTATGTGTGAAACCATGCGCAGCACATCAGGGCTTCATATGCAACATGGGTTTCATATGGTGAATTTTTTTCTCACCCTGCCATCTAGAGTTTTGGATCTTCTCCACATGTCCATATGGAGTTCTCTTTTCACCCAGCTCCTAAAGGTGAATTTGGCCAGAATTTCCCGAATGTTTTTTACAAATTGTCCCTGTATGAATGTGTGCATGTGCGCAAGATGGCCTACATTGGACTAGTATCTGATTCGGAGTGTATTCTCACCTCATGCTTAGTATTCTCCTGATAGGGTTTGGATCCACTGCAAGGTTGAGCATTTTTCTTTGCCCTTTTTGAACCTACAGTATATCTCACAGCATTCCTGTTCAATAACACTCGCGTGCCATTATGGTGCTTACCACTGGCAAGAACATCGCCACATTCTTCTGTACCAAATAAAGACCAGAAAGAGATCAAGGTAGTTATTTTGAAGTAAATTAAGTAATGTTTAATAGAGGAAAACAAACTTCTTGTCTCTGGTAATCAGCCATGTGCTACAGATTAGGTTGTTTTCCGGAATGTTCTTTTGTGTACTTGTAGTTGTACTGGCAGCAATGCTTAGCAATGAAAATGCAAGTTTCATTTAGTGTGTGTGTGTGTGTGTGTGTGAGAGAGAGAGAGAAATGGAATGCATCTTTCAGTTTCCATCAGTATAAATGCAGTGTCACTGAAAAACTCTGGAAAACTGAATTACATCCTCCCTGGATGAAACACAGGTACCAAAAGGTTGCAAGTCACTAAAAATGACTTACTGCCGTTCGGTTGTGTGTGAGGTTACAGAGTTTGAGCGATGCCAGAGATGTTATACTGCATGTACCGCAGGTCATTAGTAGTTAACTGGCCTTGATAAATGACATGAGGGCAGTAGGAGCATTTAGAACATCACACACACACACACACACCTACACACACAGGCAGCATATGCATTTACTGTATGAAATTCTATAGGAAAATCTAATAAAAGCATCTTCCGGACAAAATAATCATTCAGACATTTAAGACCATACTCACAGACCGAACACTTAAACCACTGGGATTTTAAGATAATAAATTTTTTTTGTGGCGTTCAAGTCAAACCAGGATTTTGATAGTGCAGAATAACAGAACTCCCTTTATTTCTCTACAGAATCCCCTGCTACACTAATGCACTTATCTCAGCATTTCACTAGTGCTTGGATACCATTAAGGTATTAAGATCTCTCAGTACGCAGGAGTCATTATCGGATTGCCTGCTTCATTTTTGAAACACTAGCCTCTCGGGAACTCCTTTAATGGATGTAGAAAACATGTAGAAATGTGTGCACAGTTCCTACTGGCAGATGCAACTCTTCCGCAAGGGGGTGACAAGAAATCCGTTGATTTTCAAGTATCAGGCGTACCATTCGCTGAATGTTCATGGGAACGACTGCAGTGGCCTTCGAACCACCTTGGCCGGGATCGTCGTTCACAAGAGAATACAGCTAAATTAAAGATAGGATTTCCAATAAATATACACATTTATAGAAGTTATACACAAATGTATAGAATAAAGTAGAATTTAATTAGAAATGTATCAAAATGTGCTACTTCATGACCATGATGTAAGACAGGAATGTAGGGTGTGTGTGTTTATTGTGTGCGGAAAACAAAAGCATTTCCGATCAGCTTAGTGCTTTGTGCTGTTCTGGTTGAGGGCCCGAAGTGCCTGGTGGAAGCAGCTCCTCCTCAGTCTCTCTGTGTTGGCCTTCAGGGAACAGAAGCACTTTCCTGACCACAACAGAACGGGCAGTCCAGTGTCTGGGTCACTGAGGTCCTTCACTATTGTCCTGGCCTTGGTCCAACACCTCTTGCTGTAGATTGAGTGCAGGTAAATCAGTTTTACACCTCATTCACAAGAGATTTCATGACACGTCCTGGTTCAACTTGACCTTTGTATTATGCTTTTTTCTGTGTCAGACTCAAGAAGTTAAAAGCTTCAGTCATAGTGATGTTTGTGTGCGCAGTGCTCCATCACTGTACTCCGTTACACCTTACTTGTGGACTCAACAGTGATACAGTATAGTGGTGTGTACAATGAGTCAAACAAAAGTTTGTATCCCCTCACCCTCAAACATTAAAACCAGTAATTATGAAGTGACTAAGGCAGCTTCATCATATGTAAGAAGCAACACAAAAGGTCAAAAGCTGCACTTCAAAATACTGACTTCATATTTCTGATCACGCTATCACATTAGACTTCCGTTTGTGATGACGTACAGTACAGACCAAAAGTTTGGACACACCGTCTCATTCAAAGAGTTTTCTTTATTTGTTCTTTATTGTGTTCTTTAGCCCAAACAAGTCTCTTCTGCTTGTTGCCTGTCCTTAGCAGTGGTTTCCTAGCAGATATTCTACCATGAAGGCCTGATTCACACAGTCTCCTCTTAACAGTTGTTCTAGAGATGTGTCTGCTGCTAGAACTCTGTGTGGCATTGACCTGCTCTCTGATCTGAGCTGCTGTTAACCTGCGATTTCTGAGGCTGGTGACTCGGATGAACTTATCCTCCGCAGCAGAGGTGACTCTTGGTCTTCCTTTCCTGGGGCGGTCCGCATGTGAGCCAGTTTCTTTGTAGCGCTTGATGGTTTTTGTGACTGCACTTGGGGACACTTTCAAAGTTTTCCCAATTTTTCGGACTGATCTTCATTTCTTAAAATAATGATGGCCACTCGTTTTTCTTTACTTAGCTGCTTTTTTCTTGCCATAATACAAATTCAACCTCTTTCAATGAGAAGGTGTGTCCAAACTTTTGGTCTGTACTGTACTTCTACTTGTACTGCTCATCTTGTTTGCAAATCTCTCCGGTTCATTTTTCTTCCATTCTCTGGATGTCTGTATTTACATTTGGGATTTTTTTATGAATAATATTTGTTCCTGCACCTAATGTGCTCTGCGACGGTTTGGCATCCCAGTCAGGGCGTATACTCTCCTTTTTGGCTCTGAATAAATAGATGGCGGAATAAACTGTTGTTAATGTTATCCATAAATACGTCCATATCCTTTTATATCCCTCTCCAGGGCCAGGACTTTCTGTTTTAGCTCTTGGGTTGGTCACTTCCTGATGACTATTGACCCTAATACTCAGATCGTTCTGAGCCTTGGCACATACTTGAACTTTTCAAGTTAAAGATAAAAGACTTTAAGTGTTAAAAATGAAATCAGACAGCTTAATCGAGCACGCGTAAGGAAATTAACTGCAGGATGTTCACAAGTCAAGTTCAAGTTCATAATTTTGTCCTGTCCTGAACCAGGTTGAGATAATAAATAAAATAATGAACTTGTTTTGTGGATAAACTTTGATGTAAAGTAAAAATGCATTTTTTTTTCTTTTCACAAAGACGTGCAAATGGTGCAAATCTTTACCCTTAACTGCATTCAGTAACTTAGCAAACGTTTAATTGAGCAGCATTCATAAGAAATATTTAATAATACACGCAATCAAGATTCTTACATCTGCATAACTTTATGCCGCACTGTCTGGCGTTTACAAGCTGTTTTTACTTGAGAGTTTGATGAAGCAGTGTAAAAGATATTTAACACACTATTCAGCAGACAGAGTCAGTAGGGGATGAGTACCGCACCATACATGGGTCTGAAATGCAGAGAGAAGCCACCGGACAGAACAAGGTGAAAGGCTGAGATAAAGACGGATAAAGAACGCATCGTGGTCTTGCTGTGCCCCCTGGTGGTGGGGTGAGACATCCTGAATAATTAGTGCTGAGAGCCTGTAGACAGGATCTGTAGACTCGAATAAGTGTAAAACTTGAATAAGACTCCTCCTGACATGAGTATATAAAGTATATAGAACGTTTGATTTTTCAGAGCCAACTCTGGATGCGATCTTTTCAATTCAATTTTATCTGTATAGCGCTTTTAACAATGTCATTGCCGCAAAGCAGCTTTACACAATCAGGAGTTAATAAACGCAGAGGAGGCTAATAAATGCACGTTAGGCTAATCACCGTTTCCAAAATCCCCGTAGTGTGTGTGATCGTGAGCGTGCTTGTGTGCCGAGATGGAATGGCACCCCTTCCAGGGTGTACTCTGCCTCGTGCCCCAAGTCCTCTAGGACCCAGTACATGATGCGCATTATAGAGAATGAGTGATATTGATTTTTATAATAAATAGTTATGACATATTAAAATTTAAACTGGCAGATATTTAAACTGTTGCTGACAGTCTTCCATCCATATTTGTTTCTTCATCTTTAAGTTTACTCTTGCTCTCATTAAGTGTACGATCCGCCATTAAAAAAAATTATAAAAGATCTGTGAGAAGCTATTAAGTTAGTGTATGCTCTCAGCCTTTTCATAATCTTCAGGATTGTGAAAGTTGAGTAGTGTATCCCCAGCTTAACATGCTCAGATGTGTTTCTGCATGTGTTAGATAGTAATGATCAAAAGAGTTTCGAGTATGCTTATGAAAATCCACTGAATGTATAACATGTTATAACTGGAGAAGACATAATATTAGAAATGCATAGACTCAAGTTCAGGAAATGCCTTTATAGTTATCACTTTTACTTTTTTTTTTTTTTTTACAACCACAAACTTCCCAAACACCATACCAGAATGTTTCTTAAAAAAAAAAAAATTAAACATTTATAGAAATATTTGCATTTCCAGTCATCCATAATAATAATAATAGTAAAAAGGGATTTTAGTACCATATAGACAAAATCAGACATTATTAAGTAATTCCTTTTACCCTCCTAAAGTTAATTACAGTGCTTAATCGTTCATCACACAGTTCCGTCAGGTTTACACACATGCATCCACGTGTACACGACTCTAATGCAGCATGTTCTCCTTCAGTACATCAACTTTGAAGTTATTGGCCATGGATACGGGACTTGTGTCGAACACTAAAGTCCAGAGTTTATATAAACCAGCGCACAAGCTTTATGGAGTCTTTCCCAATAATCAGGAACTAATCAGAAAAATGTGTGTATCCAAAAAGAAACCTAAAGGTGCGTCTCTGGATCCTATTGCAAACCAACTAACATGAGAAGAGGCAGCTTAGTGGGAGCCTGCGGAGCCTCCTGAACGAAGCAAGCAAGGGCTGATCTGAGCCGAAGATTTTACTGGGCCTCCGTCTTTCCTCGAGCGTCTCAGCGCTTCTCCAGTTTCTTAAACTTGGCCTCTGCACAGAATAACAAGATGAGTCTGGTGAAATTCTAGTCACTGGAGCTGTTTAGAAGCTGTGTCAAAGAAAAAGCATTTGCATCATAATGAGAATGAAAGTCACATCACTTTATTTGTACTTTACAAGTCATAATCAAAAGTACTTTCTCATCAGCTCTCATCAGGAGGATGGACATCAGACCATGTGTAGCCAGAGACATCTGTTCACACCTGGCATTAACATATGTCAGTAGTCATCACATTATGAATGTGACCACTTTCATTCATCATTTCTCCATCTTCCGTACACTGTTTCTTTTCTAACATGGCTGGACTTCATTCCTAGATGTGTCTGGAGTGCAAATCTGTTTTCCCAGCTCCTCCTAGTGGTAACATTTTATACACCTTCGATCTCGTACTCACATCTACTGTAACAAGATGCCCTCACCTAGTTTTTTGGAGTATGTGTCCAGTTTATACGCAGCCTGCTCCAGCGCTGTGACTTGTTCCTCGATCTGATTTATCTGGTCTAGGTATGGCTGCAAGCTTGCATCTTCAAAACAACAACACCAACAAAATTTTAACAATGTAATCAAGAGGATAGCTTTGTGAAAGGTAAATGCGTTCAGTATCATGAATGCAAAGGACCTACACTTCTGATTGAGGTCTTGCAAGTTACGGCTGATGTTGATCGAAATGTCCTTCATCTCCATGTACTTCAGGCTGGTGAGCTTGTTCATATTCTCTAGGAGCTTATAATCCTCACAAGTGGCTAATAATAATTATACAAACATAGTACACATTAATTTTAGCATGTTATAGGGAACACCAGTTACCACCCGATATGATGTCACAGATTTGATTCATATTGCGATTCACAATTTTTTTTTTTTTTTAACAATGTTAAGGTAAAATCTCTCGAATGGGAACAGCACTGCATGCAGTGGCTGGGTAGTATGGGTGTGGCAAACCCTTGCACGGCGGGGCCCAAACCAGGATCCTCAGGTCCAAAAATTAACAACTTAGAACCTAAGCTACCTAAGACACAACTCCCACAGCTTACAATTCATATATTTTTGTAAAAAAACTTCCCCTTGAAGGTAGCATGAGCACAAAACTTTTATCCAAACTTCCATCTGGAAGCATTTTATAATAAAACTTGCCTTGTTTTCTCAGTCATCCGCGCTAAACGGGCCATTATCACACACAGCCGGGTACCCGGGGGTTGCGATTATGGGAAGCCACTGGGGTCAAACTTGGTCATACAATTCATTTTCGTGAAAAAATAGTAACGCGTTAAAATTTCTAGATTAATCACACAATACATTAAATCACAAAAATACATTTATGTGTTAATATTGACAGCTCTAAATTAAGTAAAACAAAACACTACAATTTACTCCGCAGCACGTACCCATAATTATCCATAGCCATAATTATTTCTTTTTTGGGGGATTTTCCCCCGATTTTCTCCCTAATTTAGTCGTGTCCAATTCCTCCCCGTCACTAGGGGGCTCCCACATTAAGGCTACTACTACCACTCAGCCGGGAGGGCGAAGACTATCACGTGTTTCCTCCGAACCACGTGACGCCAGCCGACCGCATCTTTTCGAACCGTTCGCTCACGAATTGTTGGGTGCGGCGTAACACACTCAGAGGACAGCGCTATCCGCTACTTCCGCTTTTGTGAGCTCACGGACGCCCCTGATTGGCTGTAGAGGCGTGATTAATGTGGAAGCACTAAGTACCTCTCATCCCTCCCCACTGAGAGAGCTCGGCCAATCAGTCACTTTACCACTGCGCCACTCGGAGGCCTCATAATTATTATTTCTAAACAAACGTAATAAATAATTCACTCCCACCACACGGAATGGCAAGGTGTGGACAGTTCAGAGTGTAAATCCTGTAGGATTATAAAGAATCGGTCACATTTCACCCCTGACGCTTGAATGCGAATTCTAACGTGTTTCCACACTGATTAACTCTTGTGGTGTTTTGGGACGGGTTTTAGTGTTTGTAATGTGCGGATTTGGTTTAATTCAGGAGTTTGAAGAAAAAGGCAGACTTTTTTTTTTTTTTAATAAACGCACACAATTTTTGAGAATGTAATGCCATAAAAATGTGTTTCTGTTGCACCATTCAAAAGCCCGTGCACACGGTACAGAACGGTTATGTCCAAGACTGATCGGTTATGGCTGATCAAGCAGAAAACTAGACAATTCCAGTCACTGATCAACCAGCATATTTTTATTATAAATGTAATAAAACAAAAAAAAATTTTTTTTGATTTGAGTCAGTGTAGTGATATATGAATCGCCAGACAACAGTTTTTCCCCTTCTCTAGTATGTCGTGAGAAAATTACGCAATTGTGAAACCATGCTGTGAATCACACACTTTCTTCCTGTTAGTATAAAGTACTTGTAATATCAACTGTTGCTTATTTGCCTTGAGATAATATATAAACAAAAACACGTCATATGCTAGAGCACAGCTTTAAATCCCCTAAACGCCATGTTGTACGGTCTGGTGGAAAGGTGCTTGCTCTGCAGGTCATCCGTGTTCACCTGTGAGTTCTCCTTGCAGAAAAACCGCCATCTTTTCGAACATATCCTTGCACAGCTCGTTGATGTCGGGCTCGGCCGGCTCTGTAGCCTCCTCCGCTGTTTCCACTCCACCATCATCTACAAAAAAACAAACATCAAAACAGGACTTAATATCATGTCTCTATGTGCATCATCAGCAACAAAAATATCATATAAATAACAGCCAATATAATTGAACACTCCTGTGAATATTGGGAAATACCATGGTCCTTCATGATTTTAGTTCTTTCTACACTGTAGAACAATGCTGAAGACATCCAAAATATGCAATAATCTCCTTTGAACAGTTGATAATGAAATTTATCTGCTGCTTACTGTATGCTCTGTAAAGCCTTTATAAAGAGGAAGATAAGAAACATCTGAGCCAACAATACAGATGAGCTGTAGGCTGCGATCAAAGCAACCTGGTGTTACCAATAACACCTCAGCCACCTTCATCATGACGCTTGATGGGTTTTGCAAATGCATTAGACATTACTGTTCTTGCAATAACTGTTCCAGAACTGCTGATGTTTGTGACAGAACTGACTGTTGATGTTGCTTAATAACCTAATGCCATATGTGTTATTTCATAGTTTAAAAAGGAAAATATCCAGTATGGTTTTATTGTGTACTTTTCACTCGTACTGTACACAAGATTATTGCAATGTCACCCTGTGTGAAGCTAAACTAAATGGAATGACGGCACTGAAGTCACTTGGCGAGGGACAACTGTGACATGGTCAGAGTAGGACATCACAATATGCCTCATCTCATAGTCATGAGGTAACTGTAAATTCAGTGTATAAATACTGCTTGTAGAAGAGTCAAGGACTGCAGCGGAGAAGAGCATCGGCTGCTAGTCATCTCAGGAACACTGATGGTATGATAATACCGCCCCTTTATTATATGAAGGACTGATCATCACTTGGATCTGTTATTAAATGTTTAATTACTATAGTGCACAATACAAGAGAGAAACAGCAACTTATGCTTTAACTGTTGTGTAAGTAGTTTCCATGCAATGTGGAATGTAACGTGATGATGTGCATCACATGTTTGCTTAAACAGTGCATGAAATAGTATGTGTTAAGCTAATTTAAACTGTAGTTTGTTGTTGCATTTGTTTACATTGCTGTATATTTGACCAGAAGTATCGTATCCCTTTCTTTGTGATTTTTCATTTAAGGTTATCGACCACTAGTTGAATCCACTTTGAAGGATTGTTGTATAGTCTATCAAACTGTCAAATACAACAATTAAAAAGTGATTCCTAAGGTTCGTCCCGGTCCTCTGTAGTTGGCTAATTTTTTTCAAGTTAGAAGTAGAAGTTGCACAGAAATTTCCCTGATAACTCCTCAACACCCTCCTTGGAAGCACTGTACAAAAATCATTACGTCTTCCTGAATTCTCAATGTTAACTAGTGTCAGAAATTGTGAATACTGCTTACTTTACCTAATAAAGTCATAAAACAAATAATTAAAAAAAGTTGTTCCCGTCAGTGTAAGAATGGGTTATGTTCAAAAGATTATCAGTAACTCAAGGTTTCCATTAGAAACAGCCATAATTTTCTGCCAGTCAGTTGAGAAAGAAGAATTTTTAAATGACGAAATGGTAATGTCAACTTAAGTGTGGGAACCATCTTTATTCCTTTTTCTTAAATGTCATAGATAAATAATAAATATGTCGAAAAAAATAAAGTAGATTAAAAAAATTGTAGTGCAAGTTAACTCTTGGAATTGATGCTAAAGTTCCTGAATAAATTGCATTAACAAATGTTGTTTACAAAGCTTCCTGAATTTTTGCTTAAATGTAGTTTGAGAAATATAAACACATGCAAAAGCGATGCAGTCTCTAAATATACAGTGAGGGGGGCAAACTTTTCAAGATGGGTGGTGACCACGGTGGCCATTTTGAAGTCGGCCATCTTGGATCCAACTTTTGTTTTTTCAATAGGAAGAGGGTCATGTGACACATCAAACTTATTGGGAATTTCACAAGAAAAACAATGGTGTGCTTGATTTTAATGTAACTTTATTCTTTCATGAGTTATTTACAAGTTTCTGACCACTTAAAAAAATGTGTTCAATGTGTCGCAGTTTTCATGCGTCCACATTTTGGCTAATCCAACACTGAACCAGTTTCACGAAACTTAGCAAGCAGTTTGCTAACTGTAGCATGGGAGATGGGTGGTCTCGTAGAGTGTCTTGCATTGAAATCTGCTGCAATGACCCGGTTACTGCGTTCACCAGCTATCAACACAATTTCGATCCGCTCATCACTTGTTAACCTCTTCGACATGTCAATGGCTGTGAACAAAGAGAAACTTGTAAATAACTCATGAAAGAATAAAGTTACGTTAAAACCACACCATTGTTTTTCTTGTGAAATTCCCAATAAGTTTGATGTGTCACATGACCCTCTTCCTATTGAAAAAACAAAAGTTGGATCCAAAATGGCCACCATGGTCACCACCCATCTTGAAAAGTTTGCCCCCTCACATATACTAATGTGCCACAAACAGGACGTTAATATCACCAACCATTCCCATTTTATTAAGATGTATCCATATAAATGGCCCACCCTGTACTTCACACTGGACTGATTCCGAATTAAACACACAGTGCACTAGGCAGGGTTCAGAAAGCCATATTTTCAGTCATGCACCGTACATTATGATGGGGGCGCGCGCGCACACACACTCCTTTGCTGGCTTACTGTTGTTGGTGGATCTTCTCGGCGCGCGCGCTACACTGTCTCGCGCCTCTCCGTGTCCGGGACCCTCTCCGGTACTAGCGGTGTCGGTCCTAAGCTGAAGCGCTGATGGAGGTGCGCGTGAAATGCTCTCCATAGCGGCTGCCTCCTGTCCCGTCGCCGCCATTATTCTACCCCCCACCCTCCCCAGACTTCCTCACAGTCACATGACTCTGCACCACGTGACTCTCACGGGCTCACAACCACACCCTGCTCGCTTAATATTAACCCATAAAATACGCTAAATATATGTAATACTGATATACTGTAAAATATCAATATATAATTATTTTGAGTAATATTAACCATCACTCAAAGAGATAAGTTTATATTTTTATATTGATATCAAATATAGACCGAGGTACATTATTTTAATGTTTGATGAATATTTGAATTTTTAGGTAATATAAGATTTGTTAGTCCTAGTTTACTCTTCATAACAAAAACTGTGAAATAAAGGGATTTTTTATTTTTTAGAAACAGGCAAACCAAAGCAAGCCTTTTTATATTAACGCTTAAACGCGCCGGTTTTCTAAATAAAAGTCATCCCCATTAATTAGCATCTTAAACCCTACATTTTATTAGCTTTAAAGTTTGTTATTAATCCATATCAGCAAATAAATAAATAATATCTCAGGATAATACTGTGCTGTTATTGGTTACATTATTTGTTCATTTGTCCCAGAAATAAAACATAAAATAATTTTTTACTATAAAATTTGTAGGAAAAAAGAAAATTTATATATATATTTAAATATATATTAATATATATTTATATATATACACACACAGTAATATATATTTAAATATATATTAATATATATTTATATATACACTCACACACAGTATATATATTAAACAGACACTATATTTGGAAATTGTTTGACAAAAAAAAACTAATTGAGAATAAATATGATGGATTGAGATGAATTATGAAGTTACAGTAGTATTTATAGCCTACACATTATGTGTGTATACGTATATTAAAATATATAATACTCCGCCGGAGGTGTTTTATTTTGACACTGAGTATATGTAGTGCGCTCGCGCGCGGATTGGGACTCAGCCCGTGTCCGTCACGCGCCCCTGTCGGCGGTGTGACAGCGCAGCAGCAGCAGCAGCGCGGACTGTAAACATGGCGGCGTGCAGAGCCACAAGCCTGCGCCGCTGTTCGCCTCCTTAACCGACAGCCTGTAGAGTCGCGAGACAGCTGAGTCATGGAGACCGAGGAAGAGCAGCACATGACGACGCTCTTGTGCATGGGCTTTCCGGATCCCGTCGCCATTCGGAAAGCCCTGCGTCTGGCCAAGAACGATATCAACGAGGCCGTGGCTTTCCTGACCAACGAGAGCCCCGGACTTGGCTTTGGCTACGAACCGATGGAGAGCGGCCCCAGCCCGGGCTCTGGGCCCGGCGGAGACCGCGACACAAGCGGGAGGACCGGCAGCGGCAGCAGCGGCTTCGACCCTCCTCCAGCTTACCATGATGTTGTAGAAGGCGAGGTAAGAGCGAAGGCTAGCCAGGCAGCATTCACACACACACACACACAGACACAGAGGCTGACATTTCAACGGAGGGAATTAGCATTGGTGCTAACAGACTCGCGTGGAGGATCTACAGGCTTGCTGTCAAAAGCTGGAGGGAAAAAAAGTCCAGAGCCATGAGCTGGGTCACTGGCTAACACTCTGCACGTTTGGGAAATGTTTATAGAGTTTAAATGATTAATTTTTCACATAAAATCCCCAGCATTTACTTACTCGTATGTGCCTGGTATATAAACAGGTATTTAAGGTTAATATTAGGGGAAAGAGGTGGAGACTCTTACGCGCGCACACACATTACAGCCTAATGTGTAGCTAAGATTTAAGGGTGTAATAAGCAATATTTTTTATTTCCTATGAATACAAGTACAATTTTTATTGCGTTCTGATGGTGAGTCACTCTGGCTGTAGAATTTATTTTAATTCACTTTTAGAACAAAAGTGAAAAAAGAAAAGACAAAGACATATATGTTTTTACCTAGCCTCCTTGCCTTTTAATCCACTTTGTCCATTATTTTGTCCAAAAAGCTTTCATATTTCCTCATTAAAGATGTTTTAGACTGAGCTATGGTTCACGAACGTGCCGCTGTGCTCACTTCTTCATCCGAATTGAAGGGAAGAACAGGTGAAAGTCTGTTGGAGTGAGATCAGGATTATAGGGAGGAAGCTCTAAATGAAGTTTTTGCAGTGTGAGCAGAAGTGTGTGGACGTGCATCGTCATGCAAGATCACAACGCCCTTGGATATCAGTCCTCTGTGTTTAATCTGGCATTTAGGCTTTATCTCTTCATTAAGCATCTCACTCTAACGAGCACTGTCGATTGTTGAAAAAACTCACTTTTTCCTGATAATGTTCCAATGCAGGCCCTTGAGAATCCCAGAAAACTTGTCCAGCTCATGGTTGACTTTCAAACTTTTTCTTGGTCTGTGATTGAGGACATCTCCGTTTCATACTCTCGGATTTACTCTCAGACTCCGTGATGAGTTCGTGTCTCATCACCAGTAATGGTTCTCTTTAAGAAACCGTCACCTTCCTTAGAGTATTGGTCAAAATGGTGTTTGCAGATATTCAAACACTTGTGTTTATGCTCTTCTGTGAGTTGTTTCGGCACCAGGAACACCCTCAGACCACTGCACGCTGCCCTTCGTTCGTGCAAATCACAAGTGGGGCATCCATTTTTGGTCGCACTGTGGTTACAAATAATCTGATGCAACAGAACATGTTCACATCTGCACAGAACGGAAAGCACTGATGAGACTGTGCGGCCAGCAATATTACCAGAATGCATATAATAAAAAAAAAAAGAAATTTAAATCTATGACTTCCAGTCTAGAAAGTTTGTCTGTATTTGGAGTGATGATGTAGCCTCGCCCTGACAACTCACGGACGCTTCTTTCATACTCAGTTTGTTTATTATATAATACTAATGGCGGGAATCACCAGGGATCACCTGATACGATATCATGATAATTAGGTGCCGTTTATGATTACTATTACAATTTTATAAATATCCCAATTCGATATTTAATTTTCCCCCCATTTATATATATATATATATATATAAAAAAATTTTTTTTTTTTTTTTACAGTGTTGCTTTGAATTTTGAAAGAATTTGAGTCATAATCCAAAAAGTCATATATACTTAATCTTGTTCACACAACTTCACAACTCAATTAGGCATGAGTAATTAAATAAGGCCTGTTCTTTATAGCATTGGTTTTCTCGCTTAAAAACAAGGACGGCATTTAAACAATACAAACTAGTTTGAAACACAAGTAGATGGCCGATCTAGATGAAAAAATTCTCCTCACTGGCCGATTGACCGGTGCGTCTCTATTTTCAGGTAGACTTTAATGGCGTTTGAAAAATATTTCCAACACTTGACTCTAAAGTCTAGTTTATTAGGGTCAGCGAGAACACAAGCCATGCCCGAGTCCGCTTGAAGTGGTGGTCTTGAGCGATAAAGCGAACTCGGGCATGGATTGAAATCAGATATGGAAGCCAATCGTACCTGAGCATGGAAGTAGATCGCGGTTTAGACGCAACATCATCAATGCCATCAGCCTCCTCCGAAATCAGTGAGCGCGTAGCACGGTCCAATCTCATTCTCTGACCTACACAGCCATAGCTGATGAAGTAGGAAGGTACGCAAGAGGTTCTCTTTTTCTCGTGTTTGACAGTGGCTCTTAAGTAGGTGCATACTGCCATCTGCTATATCGGAGAGTGTAAATACGCATGTGTACTGGAGAACTGAGAATTAAAACAATGTGGATGCTGGCCAGTGGGAATCAATCGATCCTGGGCATGGTACAAATCAATCGTACCTGATGTGAAAACGTCCTAAAAATTGCTCTGTTTTTGAGATGTTTAGCACGTCCTCTATTTAGCATGCTATCTCGAGCTCAAATCTAGCCACAAGGACCAAATATGCCACTCAGACAGATGTTAACAGGTGATCTATCAGGCAAAACATTGCAATTCTTTTTTTCTCCTGACGGTGGCAGCAGACTGTGTTAACCCAGTTAACTAAACTCCAAGATCCAAGATCTCTTTTGTGGATTTTTGAAGGATTAGTTTGTGTGCGCTGTAGTGGGGTGGTGGTGCGCACTGTGGCCGGTCACATCCAGGGTCGAGTGTTTGAGTCCCACCTCGGGTCTGTGTGGGTGGAGTTTTTATGTTCCTGAGTACTTGTTCTCAGGTTTGCTTTCAGTCCTCCAATTTCCTCCCAGTGGCCAAAGATTGCAGATTATGGTAATTTGTGTTCCATAGCATGTGCCTGCTTGTGTGCCATGTGATGGATAGGAACCACTTCCACGGTGTACTCCGCCTTGTGCCTTAAGTCCGTTGGAGTAGGCTCCAGGCTTTTTGTGACCTTGTACAGGTTAAGTTAGTGAAAGAGAAGGTCCAGAAGTTCTTGATACCATGCACTCAGTTTGGGTTTAAATCCCCTTAGCTTAAAGCTGGTTATTTATAGATAATTTCAAATCCATGATACAAATATTTATGTTCCTGCTCTAACTGAATCATACACAGCTTGCCTCAGGGGCGGAGCTCCTATTAGGGCTCAATGAGCAAAAAAATAATTGTTCAAATCTTAATCTTTTCCCCCCACACAGATCTAACCAAACTGGCCTTTTAGTAAATATAAACACACTGGTCTGGTTGAGTGCCTTTAACTGCGTGTAGTTTCAGTTTATATCATTACACCAGAACGGTGTGGAATTCCCACTTCTGATTGGTCAGAAAGTGTTGAATTAATTTAGCTGTAACTGTGATCCGAACTATAGCGTTCTATTAAATTTGATAAAGTTTTCCATTCTGAGCGCATCTTCAGGATCGAAGATGCAGTTTCTTTGGAACACTACAAGCTGCTTTTTGGTCTCATTGCAGTAGTGAGGCTGGTGAGGGAACACAGGTTTATTACTGTGGTAATACCTTATCCCAGGGAATTAAAAACTAACAATTTAATTACTTTAAAGAAGAGGAAAAAAATCTGCTGCGTAATGTGTGCTGGTTATGACCAGGTTTGCACGGCCATGAAAGTCCAGGAAAAGCGATGAAAAGAAAGCTTTGGAAAAGTCCAAATAATAATGATGATAATAATGAGGCCTCCAGTGCACGTGTATGTTTGTGTGAGTATGTAAAACATTAAGTCAGTGTTGAGCTTTGATCTGACAGTTCTGTGTAATGTGTCTGTGTGTCAGATATGATGTGTAGACTTAAGTATTTTGGTGTCTCTGTGCACTCATTTAGTGAGCAAAACGACAATCATGGATGCTAAAAGACAATCGGCATCGACCCTTCTCAGGCTGTGCTTAAACAGGCAGTTTTCCTCGGAGCGCTTTAATCTGAAGCCGCACAGATGTTTGGGCCAGTAACAACACTGACAACGAAGAGCACAGAGAGTCCACAAGTTCATACACAAGCATAGCAAGTTAGCCCTGTACAAAAACGATCGTCTGGAAAAAATAAGTAACAAAACAATTCACTGTGTCTAAGTATCCAGGCTTGGTTATTTCTCCCCATCATTTGTAGGTGGACGGTAGTACCATATGTCGGCGCATAAAATGGGAAAGGTTTAAAGGTATCAGAAATTGGATACCACTCTGCTCTACATTAATTAATAAATGTTTGTAACTGTCAGGATTTATAGGAAAGCAATCCACTTGGGACCGCTTTGGAGTGTGGGGTCATATCACATCACCATGTCACCGCTTTACTGTAACAGCCTGATCATGCTTTATGACTTATACATGATATTAAAGCCTTATTTTTTTTTTTTTCGGTCTGAGTCAATTCTAATATTAAAGATCTGAGTATTAGCCGATATCCGATATGGATCTGAAATCAGACACGACCATCCATACGGTTTTCATGAATGTAACTTCTGACATGAAATATTTGAGCTTGAGAGATGATGAAGAAGAAGAGCCACTGATATCATTGAATACACCACCAGTGAGTTTTGAAATAGTTCTTTGGGATCTGTTTGGCTTTACAGACCGTGTCCAAATCGTGTTGGCTATTTATTATAAATTTTTTATTTAACAAACTTGTGTATAAAAGCGTAAGAGTGGTGTTTATAGAGATCATCGGCAGGACTGAGATTACCCATGACACTTGTCATGACACGAGTGTTCAGTTTAACCACGCTCTTATTTGTGTAAACCACAGCATAGGTGATATTCACACTTGATAAATCTGTGATGTGCGAATCTATGGTGATGTCCGTGCTCTAGACAGATGCTCTTTGGTTAAGGACTGGACTATTCCGTCTATTTTAGTTTATACACACAGGTTGTATTGAGCTCAGTCGGTCATTTACACCAAAATGTAATGTTTTAATGTTTTAACAGTGAGATTTATTTTTTTATCTTAATGACTTTAATATCTTGCGTTTTTAACAAGAGTTTAACATTTAACTGAGAAGCGCATATTTCGGTCCTCCGCCATAATTATCATTTCCAAAACAAACTTGGCAAATTGTTCACTCGTACCATACGGGATGAAAATGTGTAAATAGTTTACCTGTAGGACTATAAAGAAACATCAATGTTTTACCTCCTCAAAGGCCAACAATGTCTTAAAATTCAACAGTAGGCGTGCGGGTTAAGTGGCTGCGAGCTTGTGAGTGTTGCTAACACTCTGTTTTTGACTAATTCCCGTTCACTGTGTTTTGAGGCTGGTTTAAGTGAATGTACTGAGTGGGTTTGAGGCTAATTCGCTCAGTTTGGAGAATAAGGCAGCTCGGTTGCTTTTAACATGTGCAATTTTTATTTAATATGACCATAAGATTGTGTTCTCTGTTGCGCCACTCAGGAAGCTTCTACGCTTGGTACAGAATCGTTTATATCTGAGGCTGATCGGCCTGTCACGGCCAATCAAACTGAGAACCAGCCAATTCTGGTCACTGGCCCATCTACCGGCTCATTTCTATTATTTTGGAGTCATTTTGGCGATACCTGAATCACCACACAAAAGAATCGCGATTTATAACTGAATATATTTTTTCCTCCATCTCTAGATTTAAGATTAACAGCATTGTATCGTTTCAAATGTCAACCTGTTCAAGTTAAAAATAATTAGATTGCTTTTTTTATTGAAGTCAGTGTGACAATATAGTACATGAATTGCAACACAAAAGAATCACTAAGTACCTGAATTGTTTAAATTTTTATTTTGTTTTATGATTTTATTTTATCTAATGTATTTGTATATTATTTATAACAATAATTGTTGTGATCAAAAAGCTTTACAGACATAAAGTTTTGTATTTAAATTTATCCCTCGTGAGCAAGTCCGAGACAGAGTGTCAAATTCACAAATCTCTGAAACGTGTGGTGATTAAAATGTGACCGCCCCGCTCTCTTTATGAATGAAAACTGAATGCTGTTCTGCTATTTTGTTATGATACAAACATACATATGATTTTACACACACACGTACATGTACAGATATATGCTAGCTTGGGAGAAGCATAAATCGAATGCCACTCGTGAACTCTCGGGTCTGGTGTGTGGAGCACGTGGGAGAGTTACACCAAACAGCAGAGCGAAACCTTTCCCTGGTACTGATACCCCAGACATGTCCACAAATCTGCATTCAATCTGTGAAGCAAGATAAAAAAACATGAAGCGACACAGGCACGGGCGCACACAGTACATATAAACACCGCTGCATTCAGACAGCTCTTTTATTCTCTGATTTAATCCAGGTAAAACAACAGGAAGCTCTTAGCTGTCGATATGAGACAGAAAGCATCTGTCATTTCAGTTAGTTTAGAGTTTAATGTCAGACAATTCAATTAGACTTCTTCTCATTAATTATTAAAGCAACAAGAATACTACAGATGGGTGGAATTAACGCGATTCTTTTGTGTGGCATTTCATGCATCACCACACTGACTCCAAAATCATTTGTTAACTTCTCAATGTTTGTATTTGAGGTGGTGAAATTAAGCCATTCCTCTATAATCCTGTGGCACTGGCTAAACTATTCCCACATTGGCAGGCTGCAATTTTGTTTAGAATCGTAAGAAAAAGAAAAAAAAAATTTTTTTTAAATGTATCGACATAGTAATCGATTTTAATAATAATCAATTTTTATAAAATCATGATATTAACAGAATTGTAATACAAATTGAATTGGCGTTGTGCTGTCCTGATAATCATATCGGTTGGTCCCTGGTGATTCCCCTCCTTAAAGAATGTACTGTTCCACTACTCATATCTTTCCAAAGCAAAACTGGTCCTTAAAAGGTGCCCAGTAGATGGAAAAACCTGTTAGTCCCAAGTTTCCAAAACATTGCGCTCTCTCTCTCTCTCTCTCTCTCTCTCTCTCTCTCTCATTGTTGATAATCCATCCTGAACAGTTACTCCACGTTGTTTAGCCCAACTGGGTCCTCAGTCCTTCTTCCTCTGATCAGAAAGCAAGTCCCTTCTCGAGCAGTCCTAATCACAAAGTGCTGTCATGACTCTTGATGATTATAATATATATATTTTTAGGAATAAAATACAAACTGTAGCTCAGACTGAAAGCCATTTTTTTCCCACAATGCCTCCCGAGTTTTATTTTTATAGCGACTTGCTCAGTTAATTTATTGCGATCACTTTTATTCCGCTTGCTCATCGGGTTTCTGTTAAGTGAAAAGGACGGACTGTTTTTCGTGTTTGACGTTTCCCAGGAAGACTTCATCTTGGTATGACAGCTCACGTGCCTTTTATCCAGGTTCTCTTTCTCATTCTAGTTCGTAGCATCCACAGCATGACCATGCAGTCGTTTTTATGCTAAGAGAATGCAGGTCCCTTTTCACATCTGTCCATTTTTCAGTGTGCTAGCTTGCTTGCCATGTCATATACAGTATACAGTACGTAACACACATAGTAACTTATGCATTTGTTTCATCAAGTAGTTGTGACCACCATTAATCCTGTAATACCAGGAAACCATGATATGAAGAAAGCAGGGAATGTCTGAATGTCTAAAAAGTGTTTTTGTATGATTGGTCTAAAACAACTCTAACAAATCTAACAATTTGATCTGATCTGATCTGTCCTCCTGGTGAGAAAGCATACCAGACCAACACAAGTGCAGTGTACATACATGATGGAAAAATATGTAAATATTCTTCAGCTGATAAGAATGTCACAGTTCAGTAGGATGAACGCGCACACACTCCTGTATTGTCTCGATATGCGCCTTCGGTGACTCCAGTGCATTACCACGCGTTGTTTTCCAGCTGTAACCGCGATTCATATTCAAAATGAGTGATTGGCCTAAAGTGGTAAATGCAATTGATGAAATAAACGATCACCATGGTGACAAACAACCCATGTAGGTTAACCTCCATCTCAGTGAAAGTCTCTCTGCCTTGTCACAGAAACATGCAGTAATCCACAACCCTTTTTTTCGTCTGTTTGCTGTTTTTTTCCCTGCGGCTGACACGTCTGACCGATAAGCAGAGAGGGCACTCTTGTAGGGTTAGAAGTGACGCATTTTAGTATGCTTTGATTTGTCTTTGTGTGAAAAGAAACTGAACCGAGAGGAAAACGCTGCAAGTTTACAAAGCGATTCGGACCCGAGCAAGCGTGCTATGGTGTGAACGCACCCTTAGATCTTGAGTGCTGTGACAGTGGATGTCTTTTCAAGCCCTAGACTAAGCTGCTTCTTTGGTTCTGGTCTGAACCTGTGATCTATAGAACGAATCACGACTCCAGCGCCTCATGATGTATCTCGAACAGCAGACTGTCATTAGAAAGCACTAGAAATTCACTGATAAGTGTGTTATTTTTTTGTTTGTTTTGTTTGTTTGTTCTTTTTCTTAAAAGCATTTTTTTTAATACAGCTTTTTTTTATTTTGCTTGTTTTTGCAGTTAATCAGGCTTCTCCATGCTGCTTGTGTGTTAAAGCCGTATGTGTTTGTGCATGTTGTCGTGTGGCGTGTGACGGGCCTTGAGTCTCGGGGCTATAAATAGTGCAGAGAGCAATGCTACTCCCCAGGCCACATCGCAGTACACTGAGGACCGGTGCAAAGCAACAGACTGAGGTTTATTCCAGTACAAATACACACATCATACTGACACGCCTCACAGATGCATCAGCAGAAACAAATCAAATGCTACAATACAGCACCCGAGTAAGGACCGTGTGTCTCTGCTCAGAAAAAGCTGCTGGTTATACCGGAGCATGTTGTTTGATCTAGGTACACAGACCACACACACGGGCATCCTGGGACTCGTTACATCTGATGTGCGAGATGCCATGTGTAATGATACACATCCAAACACCGCCATGTCACGATCACTAGTAGTGCCGGGAGATTGTGAGTCGAATCCCGATGACACTAAAGCCTGTTCAGTGTCCTGAGAAGCCATACAGAGTCTCCCCCTGTCAATCACAGTGGCTCCCTTTACCTATTTTCAGGGGAAGCATTTTATATCCTTCACGCTTCCTGGTTGGTAGCTGGTGTGTGAAAGGGGTGTGATGTAATATATACAATAAAGGTGACACAGGGTGTATTAATAATAATAATAATAATAATAATAATAATAATAATAATAATAATTCTGATTTCAAACTGTAATGGCTCTAATCTATACACCGTGATGTCAGAGATCCAATCAATATTAAAACTATCCTGCTGGACCACACGAGTGTCACAGGTGTCACAACCACAACCACCGTCTAAACATAGTCTGCAGGCTGATGTATGCAGCTCTGTGGTTTCCTTTAAATTGGAAAAAAAAACACGTACACACTGATATCTGTGAAGTTCAGAGTGTGTTCACACCTGCAGATATTTTGTTTATTTGTTCAAAGCTCCAGTAAAAGCATCTGTTCACCAGATTCGACCTCCTGTAGTTAGAAAAGCTTTGCTTTTTACTTTTACAACGTTATCCTGGGACATTTACTATTAGCTGCACAGTCAGGATTTGCGGTATTCCGTATTTTGCTGAGGAGTGTGCAGTCTATTCTATTTTTTTAAATGTATTTTTTCCCCCAATAGTCAACTCGCTCTTAAAATTCTGTTGATGGGTTTAAAATTGAGCGTTTACAAAAAAAAATACAAATTGCTTGCTTCTTCTCCAATGTTCTGCTGGCGTTCAAGTCAAACCAGGACTTTTAATTGTGCAGAATAACAGAATGCGTTTATGAGAGTAAAAACTAACTTTATTTCTCAATATAATCCCCAACTACACTAATACACTGATCTCAGCATGGCACTAGTGCTTGGATACCACAAAGTAGAAAGTTTTCTCAGTACACCGGAGCCATGATCGGACTGCCTGCTTCACGTCTGAAATGCTGGTCTCCCAGGAACTCTTTTAACGGCCCAAAGATGTGTGAATGACGTGGAGCGAGGTCAGGACTATGCGGGGGATGTGGTGGTAACTCCCAGCCGTGTTCCTGTAACATGCAAGTGGTGTTTATGAATGATTGTGTGTGCAGTTCCCACAGACAGATGCGTCTTGTTCACAAGTTGGCAACAAATTATCCTTGATTTTTAATGATCATGCGTTCCACTCGCTGAATGTTCATGGGAACGACTGCAGTGGACTCCGAGCCATCATTCACAGACATACGGCCAAAACACTTAAGCAGAAACACAGCCCCATTTGCCCCATTCCGATGTTTATCTGCGACCAAGATCACTGCACTGTGCTTGTAGTCTTCAGTAAATGTCAGTTGGTTTTAGGTCTTCTTTTTTTTTTATTTTATTTTATGGACAGTTGCTGTATTACTGTCTCCTACTGGAATGTACAACTGAAGATTGGCAAGGGAAGAAAAACATAAACACTTTATATGCAACATGACATTTAAACAATCAGCAACACAAGTTACACAGCGTTTCAATGTTTTAGTTGGTTAATTCTTTAAACATTATTCAAATCGATAGCACTAGCGTTTATTGTCTGCATATTTAAAGAATCGCAAAGCCCAAAAATCAGATTGACAGTCTGCCTATGATTCTCAGCTCTGGTGGCTGAATCAAGTGGCAGGTCACAGCATGTAGAATGTGTGATTTCAATAGATTTCTGTTAAGTGTCTGCACAGTACTGAAAAATGTCTCTCTTACACGTTCAATATGGATTAACACACACCATAAACCCTTCGGAAACCTGTCGAGTGTGAATCGGCAGAAGTGAAACCAGACGAGGTCTCGATCCTGACATCCTCGTTCAGCGTCATATAAAAGAAGAAGCTGATCTACAAACATGCAAGGGTATTACTTTTCCACACGACTTACCTTGAAAGTGGGAAGTCTTATCTCTGACTGATGTACCAGGCGAATATGTGTATATGTTAAGTGATACTGCGATAATGCGCAGTGTTACTCATTTGAAGGTATGAAGTGTTGACCTACTGTACTTTGTGTAGTAAGCACTGATGTTTTTAAGTTGAAAAGACTTCACATCAAGTTTATGAGTAGGAATTCCAGTTTGGGGGGACGATTACGTAGTCAAAAGTTGGGAGTTATGACCTCTAATCAAATGCAGCACATGATTGGATGGTTACATTACCATTGACTTTTTCATAATACAAATTAAAATATGTTTCTGTCTACTCTACTGTTATCTTTGTGAACGTGTCAATAAATATCTACTTTTGCTGGAGCATCACCATTTACTGCCACACTAGCTTTAATGATGACCGATCATGCACGCTCATTTACATACCACTAAATAATGACGAAGAAGAAAAAAAAAACAGGCAAGTTTCAGGAGAACCAATTCATCAGCAGTTCCATGTGTAAGAATTCACCCAGGTTGAAATTTTTCCACATGTTGTAACATTATAAGCTTGGAGTGAAGTGGACAACTTATTAGTTAGAATTGTTTTTTGTTTCCAATCGGGTCTATTTTAGAGTTCAAAGGGAGGTGAATACTTAACCATGCTGAGCACTGGGAACCAGTAAGCGCATGTGTGTGTACATGTGGAAGGCGATGTTTTACCAGTCTCTTCGCAGCAAACAGACGAGTTTTCAGTTCTCTCAGACACACACCAGCGACACAGACACACACAGCTGACTGTATTTGCTCTACAGAATGTCAACAGTATAAAGTTGCAGAATTTTGATATGAGCTCATCGCAGAAACTGACTAAGCAATTTTTTTAGCTGATGGAAGCAGATTCGTGGGTTTGTGCAACTTTATCCTCTCAACTCTTAGGTTAATGCTCAAGGCTGTTTATTTTTATGCTGAATTAAGCATGCTGTTGTGGTTTATGTGTTCAGTGGTTATTTTTTTCTACTTTTGCAAATAATGTGGAAAATCATACAATAATTGCATTATTTATTATTCCAAATAGCATATGTCATATATACAGTGTGTGTACAGTCGTGGCCAAAAGTTTTGAGAATTACATAAATATTGGAAATTGGATAAGTTGCTGCTTAAGTTTTTATGATAGCAATTTGCATATACTCCAGAATGTTATGAAGAGTGATCAGATGAATTGCATAATCCTTCTTTGCCATGAAAATTAACTTAATCCCGAAAAAAACTTTCTACTGCATTTCATTGCTGTCATTAAAGGACCTGCTGAGATCATTTCAGTAATTGTCTTGTTAAGTCGGGTGAGAATGTTGACGAGCACAAGGCTGGAGATCATTATGTCAGGCTGATTGGGTTAGAATGACAGACTTGAAATTTTAAAAGGAGAGTGATGCTTGAAATCATTGTTCTTTCATTGTTAATCATGGTGACCTGCAAAGAAACGCGTGCAGCCATCATTGCATTACATAAAAATGGCTTCACAGGCAAGGATATTGTGGCTACTAAGATTTCACCTAAATCAACAATTTATAGGATCATGAAGAACTTCAAGGAAAGAGGTTCAATTCTTGTTAAGAAGGCTTCAGGGTCGTCCAAGAAAGTCCAGCAAGCGCCAGGATCGTCTCCTGAAGAGGATTCAGCTACGGGATCGGAGTGCCACCAGTGCAGAACTTGCTCAGGAATGGCAGCAGGCAGGTGTGAGCGGATCTGCACGCACAGTGAGGCGAAGACTTTTGGAAGATGGCCTGGTGTCAAGAAGGGCAGCAAAGAAGCCACTTCTCTCCAAAAAAAAACATCAGGGATAGATTGATCTTCTGCAAAAAGTATGGCGAATGGACTGCTGAGGACTGGGGCAAAGTCATATTCTCGGATGAAGCCTCTTTCCGATTGTTTGGGGCACCTGGAAAAAGGTCCGGAGAAGAAAAGGTGACGCTACCATCAGTCCTGTGTCATGCCAACAGTAAAGCATCCTGAGACCATTCATGTGTGGGGTTGCTTCTCATCCAAGGGAGTGGGCTCACTCACAATTTTGACCAAAAACACAGCCATGAATAAAGAATGGTACCAAAACACCCTCCAACAGCAACTTCTTCCAACAATCCAACAACAGTTTGGTGAAGAACAATGC
>JAAGKR010000839.1:31971-52705 GCA_011419295.1 Clarias macrocephalus | reverse complement strand
TTACATAAAAATGGCTTCACAGGCAAGGATATTGTGGCTACTAAGATTTCACCTAAATCAACAATTTATAGGATCATGAAGAACTTCAAGGAAAGAGGTTCAATTCTTGTTAAGAAGGCTTCAGGGTCGTCCAAGAAAGTCCAGCAAGCGCCACTCACAATTTTGACCAAAAACACAGCCATGAATAAAGAATGGTACCAAAACACCCTCCAACAGCAACTTCTTCCAACAATCCAACAACAGTTTGGTGAAGAACAACGCATTTTCCAGCACAATGGAGCACCGTGCCATAAGGCAAAAGTGATAACTAAGTGGCTCAGGGACCAAAACTTTTAAATTTTGGGTCCATGGCCTGGAAACTCCCCAGATCTTAATCCCATTGAGAACTTGTGGTCAATCCTCAAGAGGTGGGTGAACAAATAAAACCCACTAATTCTGACAAACTCCAAGAAGTGAAGGGTTGAAGAATGGGTTGCTATCAGTCAGGATTTGGCCCAGAAGTTGATTAAGAGCAGCCCAGTCGAATTGCAGAGGTCCTGAAAAAGAAGGGCCAACACTGCAAATACTGACTCTTTGCATAAATGTCATGTAATTGTCGATAAAAGCCTTTGAAACATATGAAGTGCTTGTAATTATATTTCAGTACATCACAGAAACAACTGAAACAAAGATCTAAAAGCAGTTTAGCAGCAAACTTTGTGAAAACTAATATTTGTGTCATTCTCAAAACTTTTGGCCACGACTGTATGTGGAATATCAAATGATTAAAGTTAGTTTAAGCCACTTATTTCAAGACAAATATACATTACAGGGTCAGAAAAATAAACTCCAGTTCGGAAACCTGCCTTCCAGTCTGGTGTGATTGTTTGTATTTGACTTGGGCTCTTATTAGTCATTTTATAGACACGCCCTGTTTACGTCATAAACCATTAGAAGAACAAATTGCGATGGAATTAGCCTTAGTCTCAGCATGCTGGAAAAGTGATGTCATGACAGTTCCTTGGGATTCATTTAGGACTAAATCTAATTGAACTCTACCATAGGTTTTTTGGCGGGGCTTTGGCGGAGTACATGCATGGAAATGAAAGTCAACTCAATAAGGAAAAAAAAAATTATAATCTTGCGTGCGTGCGTGCTTTCAGTGGATTACTGTTAAGCGTTTGCTTCTGTCACACACAGGAGTGAAAATCATCTCTGGTGTGTATTAAGGCGGCTGTCTTCCATACGTCACAAACACTTCAGAAACCAGATGAATCTTTCCCAGTGCACCTTGAGAAGCATCCGTTTTGCTGTCAGTTTTTTGGTCGTATTGCAGACAACAATTGTAACAACAAAGCTAACAATAAAATATTAAGGTTGTAAGTGTAACTGTTTGTGATTTGTTCTATCACGTTACTAGATGAGATTAAACTTTATTAATCCTGGAGGAAATTCTTGTGCCAGAGAATGCTTCAGTAGCAAATAGAGCAATAAATAATGTATGTGACTTGTCAAGCACAAAGACAAGTAATAAAATAATAGATGGGTCAGGATTCTTAGGTGTGTCTTTACATTACTTGTGTGTAAACTGTCAAGGAGGACACAAGAGTGGTGTCTTATCTTTAACCTGTGTTCAGCCCCTCTCCCACCACCACCACCACCAGTCTGATCTCCGGAGAGAGACAAGTCGCGACAAAGCTCTGCCACGGGCCAACATGTCGCCATCCCACGCTGTTGAGTCAATGCATAATTAACAAGGCACAAATATAGACCATAAGTCATTATCATTTTAGGGAATTAATGATAAAAATTAACAGCATCTTTTTTTCTGTGGGCTGGAATTTAAATGACTGATCTGTAGATGATTTTTTTTGGGCTGTGGTGTTAAATGGGAAACTGGGAAAAGAAACTGATTCTTACTCGTCAGATCGGATAAATGATGTGACCAATGCTGTTTATTCGACAGCAGTAAATGGTTCATCCTTGCCAGGGTCATGATGGACTTAGAAGACGTTTACATCCATGGTGTTTAAGACGACTCTTTAGATTTAGATCACCTTACATTTATCTTATTTATCCATGTGAGCTGTAGAGGGTTACATCCAGTGCATTTACTGCCACTCAGTACACCGCGCTCTGCGTAGCAGCATGAATGGGTAAAGGAGCATTTACAGTGTAGTACGAAATAAAAATAAGGAAAGACCATGGCATTAGAAAGTGTGTCCTAATTTTTAACTGGTAGTGTATGTTATGTATTTTACGATTCTCGGGTCCTGCGTCCTTCATCTCTTCCGTGATTCAAAAAATCTTGGGATAGTTTGGGTCGTTAAACAAACTCTGTTGCCCTCTTCATTTTCAAGGGACAGAAGGCTGCGATTGAAGGAGTCTTCACAATGTGACAGCCTTAGTCACGAACCTTTGACGTAATCAGCCTTCAGATGCATCCTTTAAAGGACACAACTCCACACGGGGACAATGCTTTTAACCAGCCATCCTATCACACTTTTCTTTAATTGTTCCGAAAGTATATCTGGTTATCATTCTGTTACCCAGGTCTACATGCAATGCCCAAAAATCATACAGAAGTCAATTATTATTCACAGCTGAACTACCACTGCAAGGTCAAAATGCATCGCAGGTTTGATCAGGGCAGCATGTACAATGCCTTGTAAAAGGATTCAAACTCCTTGAACTTTTTCCACATTTTGTCATATTACAACTACAAACGTAAATGTATTTTATTGGGATTTTACGTGCTATTAAAACACTAAGGGGCACATAATTGTGAAGTGGAAGGGGAATGATGAAGGGTCTTAAGAAATTTTTTTACAAATAAAAATCTGAAAGGTTCCATTCAGCCCACTTTACTCTGATACCCCTATCACCTGAATAGTAAACAGTCCACTTATGTGTGATCCTAATCTCTGTATAAGTAAAATCACGCTGTTCTGTGAAGCCCTCCCAGGTTTGTTAGAGAACATTAGCGAACAAACAGCATCATGAAGCCCAAGGACCTCACTAGACAGGTCAGGGATAAAGTTGTGGAGTAGTTTAAAGCAGGGTTAAGGTTTAAAAAAAAAAAAAAATTACAAAAAAAACATTACGCAGAGCTGAGCTCAGGATCAAACAAGATAGCGGTATTAAAAGCTTGACCCATTAAAAGCAGCAGTATTGATGAGCTGATTAGATTTAGGAATTGCTCCATACAGGGTCACGGTCACAGCAAGGTCAAAAGTTTGAAGGGTATTTTTTCTTCACGAGCTTCCTTCCTGTTTGAGGTTTATGTTAAAGCTATTTGACACGCAGATAAGTAAGCAGGAGGAAGACGCCTTTTGGTGGCAGAGACATTCCTGTCAGTGCCGTGAACTTCAAGTTTCTTAAAACCAGCCCCACAACCACACCTAAATGTGACGTCACAGTGTTGGTGTGTTTAAACTTAGCTAAACCTGCTGAGAGAACGTCTGTTTCAAAACAGTATTTGTTGCATTTCTGCTTTGTTTTTCTAATTAGAAGCAAACCACACATAAAACTGATGCCAGGGTTGAAAATTGAAAACTATTTTATTAGCACTGCTTTACAGAGATAACCAGTGGAACCACTGTAATTAATAAATAAATAAATAAATAGCTTACTGTTTTTTTTTGTAATGTTTGTTCAACTTTCTTGACAAGGTAAGGGTTTTGGTTTATTTTCACTTTAACCATGGATCCAATTTTTTACCAAAAGAAAAAGCCTCAGTGGTATCTGAAGCATAATCATTTACTCATTTTGATGGACAGCAGCGCTTCCCACAGGTCTGAAATATACTTGCGGTGGGTCAGCATTATTGGATAATGTATATATATATTTTTATACATATTTTTTTAATTAATTTCACATTTCAACCTACCAATCCTCCCCTTCATCTAAATACATAAATACATGAGAAGACACAAACAACCGTAATGCCCCTACAAAGCGTCCAAATCCATACGAAATACAAACAAACGCGCGACACAGCATGGCTTACTCAAAAAATAAATAAAAATAATAATAAAAAGGTATGTAACTTTTGAAAACAAAATCTTCAAAGATGTACAGAATTTTATGTTTGTTTATGCTTTTCTTGCGGAAAGTTTAAAACCAGTTTGTCTCATATGTTCTGAATCCGTGCTAATCGCTGCTAATTAAAGAAGTAACGTGGGACACCACTATGAGATAAAACACACAGTTCGTTAGAGCAAACGTATCTGCAGCAGTTTGAGGTGAGGGTGTGTAAAATACCGAAACTGACAGCACATTATGTGCTCAAATCAAAATGTTAAATAAAAGTGATGTTATGGATCGGCATGTGCCGGAATTAATGATGTACTTTAAACAGAACGTGGATTTGGCTGACAATGAAAAAAAGTACAACTTGGTGTAAACAAGGCTTTGTATGTCTTTGTAATAATATTAAATAGTTTTGTTCTGCCATACAGAAAGACAGGCAGACGGACGAGGGCCTCAACCTGCAATATTATTACTGATTACATTAAAGCTGATCAGCTTTTTTTTTAGCTTTAACCTTTTAATTATTTCAAAATAATTAGAATCTTTACTTGACAGCGACGGATACCTCGCCAAAAATGCTTTGTATGCCGAGGCAATACATACGGTTGCATGTACTTCTAGTAGCTGATCAAAACTTGATTGTGTCAGTAGAAAGCCAAATGAAGTAAGTTTTTACATTTTGTGCAACATTTAGTGAGGACAAAAGCACCAAGAAAGGGTTTGAAAGCAGGGCAGCAAGTAGAAAAAGGAGCTTTGTTTTTCAGTTTAAAGCAGCCTGTGCCAAGAAGAATCATAAATTAAGGTTAATTGTCTATTTATTTTATATTTTACTTCATTTAGTAAATGGTTTGATTGTCTTTATCTGCAAAAACATATTTATAGTGATGGAAATTGGTAATACTTTTTGCGTGTCTCAAACGGATTATCTGCATTTACATCAGTTCCTATGGGAAAATGCATTGCGGGATAAAAAAAATTGCCTTGAGCCTCTGGAATGGATGAAAAATTTGCGTGCTTGAGGTACTGTACCACTGTATTCCTATTGAATAAAATAGAATTGAAAATCGCAATGCCAAGGAATTAATTTGAATTGACCAACTACTTGTTGTTCACAGATCTACTACACACACAGCTTTACACATATGGGTAATCTGCCGGTCAGATTCATCACAGTGAACAGAACGAATAAAGTCCACAGACAGATTTAACTGAAATTCCCTTGTTGATCTAAAAACCTTCAATACATGCATCATTAAAGGTTAGCAGGTATTGTGTGGGAGATTGTCCAGTCAGATCTTTAGTCAGTGCTCTGTCCATGGGCTTTATTCACACTTGCTTTGACCATGCTTTTGGTCATTAATGTATAGGCATTTGGCTCAGTTTGTGCCTCAGGGCTCAGTTTTATAGCTCTCGTCTACCAAAAAACAAATGCTTCTTGTGACCCGTATATTATGGCTTGTTATGGTCACATCCTGCAAAAGATAGAATTGCTTTCTCACTATAGTGCTCACACAGAAGGAAGAGCCCAGAGATCACGTCACTCGGGTACACTTGAACCGAAAAACCCACCAGGATTCACATCGTACCGACTCAAGCTGCACAAGTGAAAGCCCTGTCACTGCCATCTTACTGCACGAAATGTGCAGCGCTGTTGCATTTTTTTATGATTAGCAATAATGTGGAGTCTGATGTGGAACAACAGCTGGGTGAACGCACAGACAGCCACAGCAACACACACACACGCACACGCGCGCACACACACACAAACTGTTTTCTGTGTAAAAGGCTGGAATCATACCATGGATTCGGGGTTACACAAGCAAACAGTCTCAGTTTTTCTTCTCCCAAGAATACTTGAGGGCTGTTAACTTGCTGTTATTTAGATTTGCATACTGGCGGCTCACTGGTAAGTGTTTATGGGTACATTGATTAGATGGCGACTGTGAAGTGCCTGTTTTTAATTTGACGACATTAGCTGTTAGGCAGCTTGCTAATTAACAGAGAAGGAAGCTCATCTCGTCTCTCAGCTCTGCATTTCTCTGAATTTTGGCGTCCTTGATAAAATGATTCCTTTTTTAAAATGTATTTATTTTTATTAATCCATTTTAGATAGAGATGGGGGGGAAAATATTTGGTTATGAATCACGATTCTCCTGTGTGGTGATTCACACATCGCCACACTGACTCCAAAAAAAAAACAAAAACAAAAAAAAAACATTTAATTTATAATACAGATGAACTGGTTGACCGGTCAGTGACCAGAATCGTCTGGTTTTCAGTTTGATTGGGCGTGACAGGTAATCTGCGATTAGCCTCAGATATAAACAATTCTGTAAGTGCAGAAGCTTTTGGGGGGGAACAATAGTAAAGCATTCTTTCTTTATACAGACAATGTTATACATATTTACTCTTTATTTTACAGATAAAAACACAAATATTTAACTGCAGTTTACAAACACTTGTAGCATTATGAAAAGATTAATAACTGATGAAAGTCCATATTCATAAATAAGCATGCGTTGTGTTTGTGTTTCAGAGAGCAAATGATGAGAATGGGAACTGTTCAGGGAGCAATATGGAGTTTCCCACCACAAACCTGTACGAGCTGGAGAGCAGGGTGTTCACTGACCACTGGTCAATCCCATACAAGAGAGAGGAGTCACTCGGGAAGTGTCTCATCGCCTCCACAAGCCTTGCCAGAATGGGTAGGATGGCACTGTTTGTGTGTGTTTGTGTCCGTTTGTAAGCGTGTTTCAGAGGAAGCAACGTCTGATCTAATCTCTTTGTCTTTCGGTCACCAGGCCTGGCTGATGCAGATGAAAACTGTAAGAGATTCATGGACAGATGCATGCCTGAGGCCTTCAAAAAGGTGTGGTCAGCATGTCAGGGGGGGGGGGGGGGGAATGTGTAATCAACAGGTTTTGTTTTTAATCTGCCTTTCTTTCCTGTTCTTTTTCCTCTTACACTTGCTTTTGCTTCGTCTCTAGTTGTTGATGTCCAGTGCGGTGCATAAGTGGGGCACAGAGATTCATGAGGGGATCTACAACATGCTGATGCTGCTAGTGGATCTGGTGGCAGAGAGGGTTAAACAGGACCCCATACCTATTGGCCTTATGGGAGTACTCACTATGGTGAGCGCACACACACACACACACACACACACACACACACACACACACACACACACACACACACACAGGCATGAAAGACCTTTGTTATGCATCATGTCACGGCCTCACATACAGAGCTGCTTTCTAAGCATTTCTTTTATTGTACATGTCTCACTAAGCAATTCTCAAGTAACAGCTACTCAGACTTTTGTTACAGCTCAAAACCGATTTTTGACCATCACACCCAGTGCTTGGTTGAAACCCCATTTCAGATTCAGTTCCCCGTTGCTCTTCTAATAACCTCTACTCTTACTAGGAATCAGTTTTTCTGGATCATGCCTGTGTGAATTTGTTATTCCTTCAGCCCCAAAAACATTAGTGAGGTTTGATGAGGAGTCCTGGAGGCGATGCCAGCTTTACAGTTTTTTTCAAAGAGTTGAGGTGGAGTTGAGGTCAGGGATGTGTGCAGGCTACTTGAGTTTTTATTTTATTTTAGATTTGTCAAACTGTGGGTGTGTGGAGCTTAGAAGGAGCTTATTTTGCTGGAACAGGTTCAGGCCCCTTAGCTCCTGTGAAGGAAGATTATAATGCTACAGCATATGGAGGAAGTGTATATTGTTTTTTTTATTGCTGCTGATATTCTGCTTACAGCTGTGGCCAAAGTTTTGAGACTGACACAAATATTAGTTTTCACAAAGTCTGCAGCTTCAGTGTTTTTAGATTTTTTTGTCAGATGTTACTTTGGTTACTGAAAGAATAATTATAAGCATTTCATAAGTGTCGAGGGCTTTTATTGGCAATTAGATTACGTTTGTGCAAAGAGTCAATATTTTCAGTGTTGACCCTCCTTTTTCAAATCATCTAGCATTTCTCCCTGGCATACTGTCAATCAACTTCTGGGTCACATCTTGACTGATGGGAGCCCATTCTTATATAATCAGTGCTTGGAGTTTGTGGGTTTTTGTTTGTCCACTCGCCTTGTGGGGATTGACCACAAGTTCTGAAAGTGATTAAGTTCTGGAAAGTTTCCTACCCATGGACCTAAAATTTTGATTCTTTGTTCTCTAAACCACTTAATTATTACTTTGGCCTCACGGCAAGGTGCTCCACCATGCTGGAAAAGGCATTGCAGTATAATAGAAGTGTGAGGGTCAAATATAATTTGTTTATATTATCTAAATTCTTATTTTTTTTCGAAATTTTTATGCCTGTGTGAAGAACTGCTGTGAAGCGAAATCCCTAAAAAATAATGAAATTAAATATTTCTAATATATGCACGCTTAACTGAAAAACAAAAAAATAAATAAATCACATCCTCGATTCATACACATAGACACGTGCAGTCTCATTTCTGAATGACACTTGCATGTATTTCTTTGCATTCAGATCATGCTGCGTGCATGCGTTCGCTTATTTACTTGACACTAAACAAAATGCTCTTGCTTCACCAATTAGACCACAAATTGGCGAATAATTCAGTCATACAACTCAATTCACCTCTCTCATATCTCTTCCTCATTTATAGCGTTCCAATGTTAGCATATGCTAAATATTACAACACTACACATATGTTAAGGGAAATAAAAGCTTTGACAACAATAAATTCTATCCTGTAAACTATGCATTTAACTACAAACCCCATGACATTTAACTTGTACGATAACCTTTTGTGATAAATAATAATAATATAAACTAACACATGCGACGATGGAGTACTATTTAAATGAGTGTACAAAAAGCATAAGTGCTATTTACTAATCACTTTATTTATTATTGATAACATACCATTTATCTTCAACAGACTTTAATTAATTTTCTTTAAAGGTTATAAAATAATACCCTAATACTCGCATACTGATCAGCCATAACATTAATCTTACTGACGGGCAATATTATTACCATGCCACTTCTTAAAGGGTGAGCTATATTAGGCAGTGAACAGTATGTTTTAGGAAGTAGTGTGTTGAAAGCAAAAAGAAATGGGCCAGTTTAAGGATCGGTGTAACATTGACATTGGTCAAATTCTGATTTCCTCATGACTGGGTCAGAGCATTTCCAAAGCGGCATGTCTTCTGTGGCGTATATTTATTTTAAGGAAAAAATTGATCAAAGGGTTTGTGAAATACAGGAATCTACTTTTTTAAAGCAGATAAGAGGATGACTCAATGTTTATAATAAGCTATTAATAAATGAATCAGCTTACTACTGTGCCCCGCCTCGTGCCTGAGTCCCCTGGGATAGGCTTCAGTCCTGTATAGGATATCTGTTGTAGAGAATGAGTGAGAGAGTAAATTTACTACCATCAGTTAATATAGTAGCTACAGTAGTCTAAACATCCATAGTGGACCTTACAAGTTCTTAGAAAGCACGTGATGTACAGTCGTGATGGACCGAGGACAATACTCATACTAATCCCCTGTGTCTGTCTTTGTTTTTGGCAGGCATTTAACCCTGATAATGAGTATCACTTTAAGAACCGTATGAAGGCTAGTCAGAGGAACTGGGCCGAGGTGTTTGGGGAAGACAGCATGTTTGCCGTCTCTCCCAGCTCCAGTTACCAGAAGGTGATCATCTTCTCCTTATCCCACTCGCATCACCTGAGCTTTCATCTCTCTCTCTCTGTGCCTGTCTGTGTGTTTGCCTTTGTTTGTTGCTCAGGTGATTAATCTTTGCAGTTAAAGGTCAGACAAACTGGTTTCCTGCAATCTGTCCTGTGAAAATGTGTACGAGTGCACGTGTGTGGAACGTAATGTAATAAATATGTTTCAAATTATACTGACTGATGACTGATGTGTGTGTGTATGTTACATATATTACATGCTTTGCTCATTATTTGTGTATTTGAATGTATTTAGTTTTAGTTGTTGAAATGTATGAATTTAAGTGAATTTAAACTTACGTACGTTGTTTGCGTGTGAAAACAGGAGCCTCACGGATGGCTGGTGGACCTTGTAAATCGGGTAAGTGTCTCATCTTTTAAACAATTTGATTTGAATTGCTGTTAAACAGTAGTTTGCTCTTAAGGTTGATTTCAGCTTTGCTTTTTCTTCTGTAGTGTGATGTTACCTCTGTCATCAGTCTCCCTGCACTATTTCAGTTAGACAAGGAGATAGAATTAAATTGTATTCAATTGATGTTTTTTTTTGTTTTTTGTATATCACGTTTAGCAATGGTCATTGTTGCAAAGCAGCTTTACAGAGTAAAAACCAGCGTGTGGGTGAGGAGGAGTCTAGAGAGAGCTGATTGGTCGAGCTCACTCAATGGGAGGAATGGGAGGCACTCAATCATAGCTTTAATTAATCATAGGCATGTTTGAGCTCACCCAAGAGGAAGGAGCAGATAGTGCTTCCAGTGTGTTACGCTGCATCATGTCACTCACTTGATAGCCTTCGCCCTCCCTGGTTGGTAATTGTAGCGTTGAGTGCCCTAATGAGGGGTAGGACTTGGCTACGACTAAATCAGAGAAGAATTTTGGACAAATCCAGAGGAAATTAATTGAAACATGTGGGGAAAAATGTATAGATTATAACCATCACTTTGTTCCTGAGGCGAAAAACTCTCCATAGCAGTTCAGAAAAGTGGAGTTTGCATGTTCTCCCTGTGCCTGGTGGGTTTTCTCCCACGTACTCCGGTTTCCTCCCACAGTCCAAAGACATGCAGATTAGTCTAATTGGCATCCAGAAGTGCCCTTCTGTGTGTGTGGTATCAGGGTGTAGCCCCTATCGTGTCTCCTGGGATAGGCTCCAGGCCCCTTGAGCGAGTGAGCGAATGAGTACAAGCAGTTAGAAATGAATGAATTCAACAGAAACATGAGAGACATGCTTTAAGCCTCGTGTGTGGTTTTAGACTTGTAGCAGTGCAGCTGAGTGAAAAGTAGCCCAACAGTTTGTTTAAGGCTTAGTAGTAAAGGCTTGGGGGTTACTGATCAGAAGGTTGGGGATTTAAGCTTGAGCACGACGAAGTTGCCACCCTTGTCCTCTAAACCCTCTGCGTTCCAGAAACAGGAATTATGTGAAGAAACAAATTTCAGATTTTTGGTCTCTGCATCTACCATCAGACCTTTCTGTTTCTCTTCTCTGCTGTAGTTTGGAGAGATGGGTGGCTTCACTGCCATACAAAGCAAGCTGAATCAAAACGATATGGAGATTGGGGTAAGTCCGCTTTTTCTCATGCTATACGCAGGCATCAGAAAAAGAAAGTGCACCCTTTAATTCTGTGTTTCAGACAGTTTTGTTTTTGCAGTGTGAAACCAAACCAAATAGACGAGATGTGAAAGTTTCCTCAAGCACTGTAGTGAGAGGAAGTGCGTGTTTGTGTGTTTGTGTGTGTGTTTGTGTGTGGTAAACGTCTTAAAAGTGATATGTGGCATTTCACCTTGGACAGGAGAGAAAGAGGAAGAGGATTTGAAACACAGGTTTTGGTTGTATTTTATATATTTTACTGAATGAATCGTCATCTCGGCATCAGGCTTTTTCACTTGACTCCCTTCCTGCAGTAGTGTACATGTACGTGTGTTCGTGTGTACATGAACAACACATTACTAAGCCCTGAAAAGAGGTTTAAAGAGACACGAGTCACCCTTTCTGTGCGTCAGTTTAACCCCCCCTTGTCTGTCTCATCTAAAGCCGCCTTGTTTCGAAGTCCTCCCGTCTGCATTTTGAATTCGGGCATTAGCATGTGCCGAGCTCCAGCATCAGGGAGATAGCACTCTGACAGGGAAAAGATGCTTTGATTTAGGATTTGCATCTGAATAACTGACACAGGAACAGGATGCAGGAGGCAGCGTTCGTACGAGGGGGATGTTTTTCACCGCTACACCTGACCTGCTCTAGCTGCTACGCCATTGGCTTGCTCTAGACGCTGCAGTCCTGAAAGAGAGCCTGATGAGAAGAAGAATAAGAGAAGGAAGCTCCCTCTTCTCCTCCCCTGGGCTGGTTTAATTCATTCCTGCTCTGCAAGCGGAAGAGAAATCATTTAATCCAGAACAGAGGAGTGATTCATCCTGGCTTGGTGTGTCTGCTGCTGCCGCACAGCATGAAAAAAAGTGTGTGTGTGTGTGTGTGTGTGTGTGTGTGTGTGTGTGTGTGTGTGTGTGTGTGTGTGTGTGTGTGTGTGTGTGTGTGTGTGTGTGTGTGTGTGTGTGTGTGTGTGTGTGTGTGTGTGTGTGTGTGTGTGTGTGTAGGTGTAGGTGTGTGTGTGTAGGTGTGTGTGTGAAGGTGTGTGTGTGAAGGTGTGTGTGTGAAGGTGTGTGTGTGAGGGTGTGTGTGTGAAGGTGTGTGTGTGAAGATGTGAGTCTTGAATGCAGTCATAGTAAGTGATGCTGTAGCTATAAAAAAAAAAGTTCTTTACTTTTATGTTGTTATGGTTTCCGGTGCGGTTAATGTTACTTATATCACAGTGCAAGTGAAGGCCTGATTCTGATTGATCAGATGTTAGGAACACTGGAATTTCTTAGGCAGATGAGTTTTGGATTAAAATGGATTAAAAATGTGTAATTGTTTTGTTTGAATTGTTTGAAGTCTCAATGTTGCTTGAAACACGAAAAATAATTCCAGGAACTAGAAATGGATTTTAAAAAATTACCTGTTCTTCTTTACTTAAAGAAAAATGTTACTGCTATGGCATAATTGGAATAAGGCATACTGGTGCGTGCTGTAATTAGAAAAGAATCAGCTCTTCATCATGCCATGACTCACGATCATCCTGGCTCTCTGTGAGCACGTTCAGAGCTGTTCAAGACTGTAATGGTTTTATCTTCATCTCTCCAGTGTGTCTCTGCGCTGGTGCAGCCGCTCGGCGTGTGTGCAGAGTACCTGAACTCCAGCCTGGTCCAGGTCAGTGTCTCTATAGAGCTCACATTTCTGTGTTCTTTATTCACACGAACCATGATCTCCCGTTTAATCTAGGAGAGTTAACTCAAAACCAATTTTTAGTTACTTGGGGTTAAACAAAACAATGGCAATAATAACAATTAACAGCATGAGATTTGCCAGACCCATCAAACACCATGATGAAACACTTGCCTCTGCTTCAGAGAAGTTTATTTAGAGTTACCAGCCTCAAAAATCGCCAATTAACAGCAGCTGAGATTAAAGCCGTTATAAAGACTTTACAGAGTACAAGTAGCAGATGCATCTCAACATCCACTGTTCGAAGAAGATTATTGCATATTCTGGACACCTTCAGCATTGCTTTACACTGTAGAAAGAAATAAAAATCAGGAAAGACCATGGAATTTGAAGGTGTGTCCAAACTTTTGATGAAAGTGTATATATGATGTGTGTTGCATGTCTTTTTATGTTGCAGCCAATGCTGGACCCGGTCATCCACAAGATGATCACATATGTGCAGAGCCTTGAAGAGAAAGACCTGAAAGACAAAGTAGAGTCCACAAGCGCACTAATTCAGTACTGTTTTTTTCCCCATTAAAAATTCATATAAATATTTAAACACTGTCTCTTCTCTCTTGTTCCATAGAAGCTGGTGAGCATCCCGGACCTCCTGTCAGCCATTAAGCTGCTGTGCATGAGGTTCCAGAGGGAGCTGGTTAACGTGGTGGACGACCTCAGGTTGGACATCCTCCTGCGAATGCTCAAGACGCCCCACTTTAGCGCAAAGATGAACTCGCTCAAAGAGGTGACTTATGAGGCTTCTCTCCCTTATTCTTCAGTAATTTCTCCCCCCAGCCCTGCATTCCTGGCCTGAAATTAGACTTGGACCTTTCTCAAGGGCGTCTCAGTGGCAGACTGGGTTTAATGAGGAACTTGATAGATACTACATAGATTATATGAACGCTATAGAGCCCACCCCTGCATCCTCGAGGCTTAACATACAATCGTTAGTATTATTAAAGCAAACAAAGACGAGAAAATAGTCTGCAGTGTGCGGTTCTGCTTAATAAAAATGCCTTAATAGCTGTTTGGATTATTTCTGGTCAGCATTCTTATATTCTTCTGGGGGTTTGATTGGTAGCCATTGTGTACAAGCATACAGTATGAAGCAAAAAAGGGACGAGGCAAATGTTAATAGGTGGAAATGCATTTTAGTCTGCATTTGAGAAGTAGACAACAGTGAGGTAACCATGCAAACATATGCTTCGTTGGCTACACATGTAGTAAACTCTCTACTTTTTTTTTTTTTTCTTTTTAGACCAATCATTTGAAATGATGTGATTCAGCCCACCATTGAAAGCTTCAACATTCTCGTATGGATGTCATACAAGGCAAAAAAGCGGCAGTGATCGTCAAATTAAAATTAATTTTAAACAATTTTAAGAAAATAAACCCGCATTTGAATCCTTGAAAGGAAGCCACTTGTACTTGTATGTAGTCATGTTATTAATTCTTTCCTGATAATGTCTCTGATGATGAAGCATAAAGTTTTTGGTTAACATTTCAACTCTCTTAGCTCTTGTGTAACTGGGAATAAATACCTTACAGCTTGGACTTGTCCCCAGAGCCTGTGTTAGTGATTTGGGAAGGAAAAAAAAAACATCTGATAATCCAGTGCTAAACTAAAATGCTTGTTTGGCTCAACATAGTCTGGCTAACTGCCTTGTTCTGTTCCAGGTCACCAAGCTGATAGAGGAGAGCACTGTGTCTAAAACAGTGAAGAACGCCATAGACACGGACCGCCTCCTCGACTGGCTGGTGGAGAACTCTGTTCTGTCGATAGCACTGGAAGGTCAGCTGCTTGCTTTTATATTCCACATAAACCAAAACTTGCATGCTCAATCGTGTGGAAAATGCATGTATTCAACAATAGATATTTATTGATTATATCTGTAGTCAAGAAATAAAAATGTCTTGACTACAGATATATAAAAAATAAAAAAAACAAGGTAAAACGTTTTTTCAGGACACCAGAGCCTGTTTCACATCTAAAATGCTGGCCTCCCAGGAATTCCGTAGAGTGCTTGAATGTCAATCGGTTTTTATTCCTTCATTCATGAGAAGTTTCATCGTAAGTCCCTGTTTGACGTGAATCCCCCTCGTATTTAACATAAAACCTTACCTGTTTTATAACAACAGACGAAGTTAAAGTGTGTTCAGTTATAGAGAAGTCTAGGGGGGGAGACTAATTTTGACCAAAATAATTTCCAAATGGTCTAATTTAGATATCTTTTTATTAATGCATATCCATGATTTTTTAAAAATATGATTCCGTTTAACAAGGATATAAATAAGTCAGTCTGCTATAGCAAGTCAGTCTGCTTACCAAATGCTGATTTTGCTAGCTGGATGTACTTTTCTTATGATTTGATCAAGCTTTTGGATAGCTGTGTGCCATAGCAAAATGGACCTAAACCTAATCAGGTCAGTTTGTAATCAGACACTGTGGGCTGTGCACATGTCCATGATGTATCTGCACCATTACATCATCATTGGAGATGAAATCCTTCACACGGTCTTTACTGATTCCTGGAGATTAAGTAATAAATGTGTTCACAAGACTGAAAGTAATCAGACTTTAATAACAGCGAATGGTGAAAACGGACCATTAATAGATGTTCACATGGAGACAGTGTGTGTTGTGTGATCACGCACTGCTGTCATGCTGAGAGATGAATGTGTGTTGTCCTGTTTACTGACCAGATGGACACCACACAACTCTTTCACTGTTATTACATGCTTGAAATCACCCTTCCCTTATTTCTCTGTTTTACTTGTACGTGTTCTTTCTTTTCTATCAGGTTTCTCTCTCTGTCTTTATCAAGGGAGTATTTATATTTGTCAGCTGTTAACTTTCACTTTTGTTTAATCTTTCTCTTTTTATTTGGAGCTTACTACCTCCATTTTTCTTTCGTTTTCTCTTTACACACTTTGGCCTGTTTTACTTTCTGTTTTTACCCTGCATGCATTTTTCTTTCATTTTCTGTTAGTATCACTGAGGTACAGCGGTATTAGTTTAAGAAATCCTGGAATGATGTATTAAGAAATATTTTAATCCATGATAAAAGAAGAAGACTTTTCAAGAATTAAGCAAGAAAAACAAAAATGTTTCACAGTTATGAAAATGGCTAGAATTCTAGTTAAAATGAAGAATTTTAAAGGTATAATTAAGGCTGTTTTTTGGCTTTCTGTTCTTTTATGCATTGTGACTTGAATTTAAACAAAAGTAAAGCAAAAAAAAAAAAGGTGCAGTGAATTAATCAAAAAGCATGTGCTTATAGACTAGACCTAATTCCCTGACCTACAGATAAAATGATTTAGTAACAGAAACTGTTTCATTAAGGTAATGACTCACACACACATCACTCAAAAGCAAAAGTCTCGAGCCACCCAAGGAGCCAGACTTTCTTGTATTTTTTATGTTCTCTTGGGGAATAGTTCTCCAGGCTTCCTGAAGCACTTTTTTTTTGCTTCCATGAGCAGTTTCAAAGGAACGTTATTTTATTTAAGCCACAGTGATTTTTGAATCATCCAAGCATAAAACAGCATCTATCTAATGGCATGAACCAGTGAGAGACAGGTGACGGATGATCAGGCCGGTGATTAGTGTACCGGTGATGCTGAATGGTTGGAACAGACGACAGGGGAAATGAGGTTGCTGCTGAAATTGTGTACTTTTAAGCACTTTACAGCCTGACACAGTACAACATTTGTTCCCATTTCTTAATTGAATCAACTTTTTTTTTTGTTGAATTTAATATGAAGAAACGAAGTGGCTCAGGACTTTTGTACAGTACAACGTTCCAGTTATCTTTTAATGTGACCAGCGTGACATCTGGAGATCTTTGGGTGACCAGGCCTGCTTTCCTCGCTTAATCCTTTCAATTCTCCGCTGTCTGACGCTGCTTTTCTAGCATCTTTTAGATTAGATTAGATACAACTTTGTCAATGCACATGTAGGTACAAGGCAATGAAATACAGCTAGCATCCAACCAGAAGTGCATTTTCACAGTGCAGAATAATTTGCATATATTTTAGAATAAATGAATAAATAGTTTCTAGAATGTGGTGTATTGACTATATTATATTTAAAAAAAGGGATTTTTCCTACTGATTACGGTGATCTGACTTTCTAAAAGACATAGAGGAAAATATTTTAGGGTTCAACCTGCATGAGGCCACAAGCTTCAGCAAAGAAAAGTATGCTGGATGTTCACATTATTTTTCCTGTTTCTCTCTCGCTCTTCTTTTCTCTTTAGGAAACATTGACCAGGCGCAGTATTGTGATAGGATAAAGGGAATCATTGAGCTTTTGGGCAGCAAACTCTCACTGGATGAACTCTCAAAGATTTGGAAAATACAAGTGAGTCTCTTCGTCTCTTCCTCCTTCCCTCTCTCTCTCTCTCTCTCTCTCTCTCTCTCTCTCTCTCTCTCTCTCTCTCTCTCAATATGAATAATAGTTTCCATAACATTCAGTTTTGTGCTTGCTGTTGATATTTTATAGATGACACTAGAAGTATTTGTCTGTAGTGGCTAGTTAACATCTTTAATTATTAGTTAACATTTCTCATTTTGTCTGCAGTCTGGCCAGTCATCCACCGTAATCGAGAACATCCACACCATCATCGCCGCAGCAGCTGTCAAGTTCAATTGCGAGCAGCTCAATCACCTCTTTGTGCTCATACAAAAAGTATGTGTATAAATTTTTGTTGTAGTTCTTACTATATGGCAGAATCTGTTTCAGTACTAGTACTGCATAGATTTGGTGGGTTTTTTTATTTTTATTTATTTTTTTTAGAGCTGGGAGGTTGAGACCGATCGAGTCCGGCAGAAGCTTTTGAGTCTGATTGGAAAGATTGGACGGGAGGCACGCTCAGAGACAACTACAGGAAAGGTGCGTGTTTGTGTGTGAGTGCAAGAGAAGCAGATAGAGAGAGACCAAAAACAACCAATTAACAGCATGTCAGATTAGAGCCATTATGAAGGCTACACATCATCAGATACATCTCAACATCAACATGTTTAAAGAAGATTATTGCATGTTTAGACACTTTCAGCATTGCTTTACAGTGTAGAAAGAAATAAAAATCAGGAATGACCATGGAGTTAGAAAGTGATCCCAAACTTTTGTGCCCTAGTGATACACACTCGATTGTTGAACATGATTGTTTTGTTCAAAATTATTTAGAACTAAACAAATTGTTACTCAATGCATTTTAAACAGCATTTTTTTAAAACTGAATTAATTTAAATTTAATTTGCCACACCCAGGCCTGATTACTGTCAGACCTGTTAAATCAAGAAATCACTTGAATAGAACCTGTCGGAAGCATGCTTAAACATCAGAAAAAGCAACACCATCTGAAGAAATTCCAGAACATATAAGAAACAAAGTAATTATTGTGTATCATTCTTGAAAGAGTTATAGAGCAATTTTGTTTTGTGTTAACTCCGGTTATCCTTGTGTAATATTAAAATTTTTTGGATGATCCGAATCATTTTAAGTTTGACCTATATGCAACAAAAAAAATTCTATACTTGTTCACAGCACTGTATTTTACTGCTGCACGTGTTAAACTCCTTACTCAGCATGATCTTTGTAGGCAGGGTTAGATCTTAGCCTAAACAAAAACATTTCCTCCATCATTACCTGTGATTACATCGACAATGTTTCTTCTAATCATTCTAATCAGAAATTCTAACAGAACGGTTTATTTGCATGCTGATCTGATAAGATTTTTGTTTATATGCTAAAGCATTTAATTAGAATTAAACTTTGACATACGCAAAGTTGCTTTGAAAAGTTTATTCTGCCTTGAAGAGTGTTTACCTCCCCTCACACTGAACTTTCGGGAAAAAAATCATTTATTCAGTTGGAGACGATGAGCAAGATGTGGGACACATTATGTCATGGGAACAGTATTTGCATTTCTGCTGTTCTTTGTAATTAAGCAGCAATTTTAATCAGGAGGAAAATGCAAGAGGAACTTTACAGCTCATTAAGAAGACTAAACTTCTTAGTCCCCCACATTAACTAACGTTACCCCCCACGTGGGGCAAACATGCACAGAAAGAACATGTGTATTCCACCAAGAGAGACCTAAGACCCCCCCCCCCCCCACACACACACACACACACACTTTTGATTGTGCAGAATCAATGCACACTTATCCAAGCGTTTCACTAGTGCTTGAACACTATCAAGGTAAAACGTTTTCTCAGTACACCAGTACGGCATAATCAAACTGCCTGCTTCACACCTGAACCTGTGGTGTCTCAGGAACTCATTTAATGGCGCAGACGTGTGGAAATGGCTCAGAGCGAGGTCAGGACTTTTAAGTTGACGACAGGTTACCCGTTGATTTTCGCGGCCGCAGAGGACTTTGAGCCATCTCGACCGAGATCATCATTCACTGACATACGGCCGTCTTTAAAATGTTTGCACCATTCAAATGTTTTACTTGTCACTATTCTGTGCTTGAAGTCGTCTATGAACGTCAGTCAGTTTTTATACCTCATTCACAGGAAAGTTCATCACAAGTCTCAGTTGAACAGATGCCTGCACATGTGCATCTCACATGAATGTTTTACCTGTCTCAGGTGTTGGAGGTGCTTTGGGAATTGGCCCACCTCCCTACTCTTCCCACCACTCTAGTTCAACAAGCCCTGGAGGAGCATCTGACCATTCTGAGCGATGCCTACGCTGTCAAAGAAACTGTTAAGAAAAGCTACATCATAAAGTGCATTGAAGACATCAAGAAGGTGAGATGTCAAACTACCAAGCAGAACCCTCCTAGCTTATGTTCAGCAGTCATATTACATAAAATGCCTGTTAAAGAAACTTCATAGAGCTTTTCCGCTAGCTGGTTGCCATGACTGTTCCTATCAGCCTGTTAAAAGAGTAATTCAAAACTAGAGGAGATGCGTTAACTCTATTCTTTTTCTTCAGCCTACTCCAAAAATCGCCTTTTTTTTTTTTTTGTTCATTTATTGTCTGTTTGCTTTTGCCTTTTTGTTAGCTTGCTGCTGATGATGAACATGGCTGAAAAGTGAAAAGCGATTTCTCACTCTCAGTCACGTTCCCAATCTTCTTCCTTCCTGCGCTATTGTACTTTGTTACAATTGAAAGGAAACTGCAAAATAGAGCAGAAAGCAGGCGCGCACACTCCCTGCGCGAAGGCGAATATTTTGCAGTGAGCTAAGAGCTATATTAAGCGCTGAGCTAAGTGTCCGAAGGTGTCATCCTATCACTGATGCCAGACAGATATTTGGCTCGTCTCTTGCCTTCCCACATACTCCGTCACATTTGCACCCTCCTTCCAGCTCCCATTCTGTGCTTCGGGCTCAATTCCAGGGTGATTGGGTTGCTACGTACATATAAATGACGGATACTGAAGTCTCAAACTTCTAGCCGAGCTCACTGAATGCAACTTCAGTTTATGTCTTTAGATACAAATACAGGAGGATTCCAGCGAGATACAGGTGTCTTTTTTTTCTGGCTCCTGGGGCAAGAAGAAACCAGCGTGGGCTAAAGTAAGAGAAGCACCAGGGCCTGCATAGACCCTACTCTTATATTTACTGACAAATCAAAACTTACTCTTAATCAGATGGCATCTTTTCACAGTCCGAGGAGATGGGCTTTGGTGGCACGTAGAGGATGAAAATTTTTGAAATGATAATTCTGACTTGATTCTTAAAGCCGGGGGGGGGGGGGGGGGGGGG